>VZTO01012037.1:162661-182135 GCA_013400615.1 Syrrhaptes paradoxus
TACTGTGTTCAGATGTGGGGCCCCCAACATAAAACAGACCTGGACCTCTTGGAGAGAGTCCAGAGGAGAGCCACAAAATTAATCAGCGGGCTGGAGCACCTCCCGTACGAGGACAGGCTGAGAGACTTAGGGCTGTTCAGCCTGGAGAAGAGAAGGCTCCAGGGAGACCTTACAGCAGCCTTCCCGTACCTGAAGGGGACCTACAGGAAAGATTGGGAAGCACCCTTTATCAGGGAGTGTAGCAACAGGACAAGGGGTAATGGCTTTAAGCCGAAAGAGGGTAGATTTACATTGGATATTAGGAAGAAATCTTTTACTGTGAGGGTGGTGAGACACTGGAACAGGTTGCCCAGAGAAGCTGTGGATGCCCCATCCCTGGAGGGGCTCAAGGCCAGGCTGGATGAGGCTTTGAGCAACCTGGGCTAGTGGAGGGTGTCCCTGCTCATGGCAGGGGGGTAGGAACTGGACGATCTCTAAGGTCCCTTCCAACCCAAACCATTCTATGAGTTTATGATTCTACATTCATGTATAACTCATAGCTAATGAGGTATAGTTTCATTGGAATTTACTAGCTATCCAACCTAGATGATCTTCGAAGCAATTATAAACACAGACAACAGTAAAATATAAAACTTACCTAATTTGCACTGTATACCAGTGTCCGTCATCCACTCTAGTAGCAATAGTGATGTTTTTGACTTCTGCTGCTGCGTCACATAAAAACTGGTACTACAGAGCAGGAAAAATGCTTCTGTTACATAATTTCTAATAATTTCACAGTTACAAGCTTAGAAATTTGAACTTAAAAATAACAATTAATTTCATTAAATCCTGAAGGATGTCATGTGTATCAAGGAAAACTAACGTGTCATTAAAGACCTGGATCAGGAAGTTTACTGTAACAGAAACATACAAGCACAAATATTTGCTTCCTAGCCTGAATGAAAATGCTTTATTCTTTGTGTATTGTATAATTAGACATTATGGGTGTGATCTAAAAAGAAGTTGACCATCTGCAACCCGGCTGAAATTAACATTGGCCATGGGTGAATTTTACTTACCGTTTTATGGCCTCCTTACACTTCCGAACACGTAATGTAGCATGCAGGCTTGAGCATTTTGGAACACCATTTAATTTCCTATACTAATGTGAACAAGCACTTGATTTCATGGTTTGTCTACTTATAATTGTAGCTTGATTGTGAGCTTAGAACCATTTGTTCATTGGGCTTTAAATCTACATTTAATTGACCAGCTTTGTGAATGATTAAGCGAATTCAATTAGTTTTAACATGGCACACTGGGATCTCTGAAGAGATTTTTGTCAATTAAAGTACTTTCATCTTTTATGGTGCTTATGATATGTTAGAAAAATATTTTTCTGCATGATTACTTTACCATGAATACAAGTAAGATGGACTTAAAGCTCTCCACATTCTCTAAACCTTGGATAACTTCCTGCCCCTGACTAATCTAATTTGTTCTGAATAAGAATAGTCACAATATAATAAAACACAGTAAATCACAATATAACAAAATAAAGTAAAAGGTAATTTGCTTCTTTTTCTGTTTATCTGCAATTTATGTATTTTTTTAGTATGGTCATGCTCTTTAAACGTGAAGGCAATAATAACTCAAATAAGCTGCTCCTAACAGTCATTTCACAATCCTTACAGAAGATTATAATTACAGACAAACTTGGAAATTTTGAACAGGGAAATGGAAGATCCATTATGAAAAAAAGTAACTTCTCTTTTGATATTTTTATAGCCTCTTCAGTACCTGCTCCTCTTTTCATGAAGCTCAAAATTTTTCGCTTCCTCAGAGAAGGAGTAATTTGCCAAAGGTAAAGATATACTGGGATTCCCATTTTACTCCTTAAATTTTCTAAACAAATGTATTCCTATTTAGTTTGTTCACAAAAGCCAAGCAAATGGTTTTGGTCATCCTGTGAAACTGTGAATTAACATCATAGATAAAGTAAAGGGTTTCTACTCAGAGCTACAGGGTAAGCGTTCTTATTCACTCAGACAGTAAATTTTCCTATGACAAGTCACTCAGTTTCACAGTCTCCCTTTTAATGACCTTGCACACAAGGACCTTCAGCTGGTTTAGGCTTCACATTAGGCTTCATATTTTTTCAAAACAGAATACCTTAATTCATCCCAGTTATAAAGACAAAATCTATGTTCTTTATTTTTGTCTTTTAATGTATACTTTTTGTATGAGACATTACAATTATAATCATTATTTGAACTTCCTGAGGCACTACCTCTTGTGAGACATATTAATCATATTAACTATGAATTTGCCCTAACAGATAGCAAGTTTGACAACAATTTTACTTAAAATATTAAAGAATCTCAAGACTCTCTGCAGCTCTAATGACTGTCTTTTACAGTAGAAAACAGAAAAAATATTAAAATTTTTATAGATCTTAACTTTTAATTACTTCCCCTTCAGTGGGAGATTTAGATACCTTACCTGTAAGTTGCCATGTTTGATGAAAAGCTGAATGAAAAACTGTCCTATTGCGTCTGGGCTCTGTTCAATATACAGGAGGAGTCCATGAGGATTATAGGTCTTAAATTCCAAGTAGATAAGGTTTTGCATGTTCAAATGCAAGCCTTGAAATTCCAGGTAAGAATCACCATAATAGCGAGCATAACTAAAATCTGTAAATAGAATTTTGAAAGATATGAGGATACAAAGACATTTTTTTCTTCACTCACCATGTTCTTATTCTGCTAATGGTAGTAAAGTATAGGATACTCTTTTACATCTGTAAAGGAGACAGACACGAATCTGAAAATTGACACCAGTTTTCTTCTGTCAAAGACTAACACTGAGAGATTATAAACCCGGACATAAAGGTTTACCTCAACTTATTTTAAGCAGGCAGCTAGCATCAATGCCTGAAAAGGCTATGAAGACAATAGCACTTCACACATATCCAGCAGGTTTGGCTCCCCATAAGTCAAGAATAGTTTCTTCACAGTTAGGCATTCACACAGTTTTTGACACAAGAATGAATGAGTCTGAAGTCTTTGCAGAAAGCACACAGTATGGAAAGGGAGGAAGATATTCCAACCTAATTATGAAATTGGCACCTTAAATATGTCGACTATTTCTGCCTAACACAAACAATGGGATGTTGCTAGGGTGAAAGCTGAAAACTTCCCTTCTGACTACATCTAGATTGTCTGTTTGATTTATCTAGATCTCTCTTAACCTTAAGCACCCTGTGCCATACCCTGCAAGGGCAGATGCAGCTCTTATTTTTAAATGAAAAAAGTGTACAAAAATATATATGGTCTCAAGCCCATCAGATAACAGAAGAGTACACTTAAAATGGGCTTCTTTTTTTCTCCTCTCCTCTCTATATTACTACATATGCTTAAATTCTGAACATCAATGGTACTGGGATAAATTACAAACTATTAACGTTGTGGTCCTGCGTATCACTGTAAGACTATGCTGAATTTTATCCTTTCATGACTTTTCAGAAATCTAGTTACAAAGTCAGAGTTACCATGTTCAAATCCCAAACAAAGCTCTTCCTAACAAATTCTCAGGAAGAAGTGAAAAGAGAAACAGCCACAAATCAGTAATATATGTGCACATATAACATGCTGTAAAACAAAACAAAAATTTCAAGCAATACCAATCAATGACCAGTGATGTAAAAAAGATGATCTTATAATTTTAACTGTATTTCATCTTTAAAAATTCGGTTTTTAAATATAAGCCTGTGTCGTGTTTTATAAAGCCACAGGGACAGTCCTTTGCTAAACACCGGGTGGGCTGAGGCAGGGACAGGGAGGGTTTCACTCACCACTTGGGGTCACAGGCAAGAAACCCACCCAACTTGGGAAGAACAAAAAACCAACTGAATTTATTAACTATTTACAACAAGACACAAGATATTGAGAAAGAGAAACCACATCTTAGACAGGCACTTCTCCCCCACCCCTCCCTTCTTCCCAAGCCCAAAGGCTTTGTTCTGTACCTTCCCCCCTGGCAGTGCAGCGGGGCAGGGAATGGGGGGTGCAGTCAGTCGCCGCTCCTTCCTCCTCAGGGGAGGGTCCTCACAGTCTGTCCCGGCTGCACCGTGGGGTCCCTTCTCACGGGAGAGTCCTTTCAAAAACTGCTCCGGCGTGAGTCCTTTTCCACATGGGGTCACAGTCCCCTGACAACTGCCCGGCTCTGGCATGGGCTTCTCCAGAATTCCTACGTGGGGTCCTCCACGGCTGCATCTTCTCATGGGCTGCACCAAGGGACAAACCCTGCGGCACCATGAATCTTCACCATGCTGCAGGGGAAATGCCGAAGGTGCTTTCTCTCCTTTCTTGCCTCCCTTCTGACCAGAGCATTGTGTGGTCCTTCATCTCAAAATCTTGCTCCTCTCTCCACCACAGGTCTTCATCGGCTCCCAAGGAAACTGACTCTTGGGCAAGCTGTGGTGGAGGCTTGGGCTACAGCAGGTCGGTTTGCAGAAGCCAGGCAGGCAGCTGGACGGCCGGTCCAATCTGCTCAACCCGGGCCCTGCCCGGGGCCGTGCCAACCCCATTGTTCCGTGCCCCCTCTGTTACTCCCAGAGGCGCCGATGGGCTCAGCCCTGGCCTGGGGTGGGTCCAGCCTGAGCTGGGGGAACTTCCAGCAGCTTCTCACAGGGGCTACATCGGTGGTACTCCTTCCCCCACCCCGTGGTTTCTAAACCCTTGGAGCCAGGGGTGGGGGTGAACCCTGAGCAGTCACTGACAGGAGCCACCACCGCAGCCCCTCCCTTGCTGCCAGCAGAGCTGGAGTCCAGGGAAACCTTCAGCAGCTACTTACAGGAGCCATTGCTGTGGTCCCACCCTGCTACCAGACAAACCCACCACACAAACCCACAACAGCCTGTCCATATGTAAACTTCAGAAAACTCAATTAAAAAAAAAAAACAACATACAAAATTGCACAGAAAACTTCTCCCATTTTATAGACAGGACAATTTCTCTAAGAAAGGGCAAACACAGCTTTAGAGGATTACTTCCAATCCCTAGCCCTTGTTTGTTTTCCTTCCTGAGCTCGCCACTGAGCACTAAATCTTTCCCTCATTCCAATTGCCCTGAATGGCCCCTGCACACGGTTTTGCTTCTCCCGTGGAACCACTCAGCTATCCTCACACTCCTGAGATACTGATAACTAACCACCTCTTTTTCTTCACTCAGGAGATCAGCTTGGCTCAAAGACACCGAAGTTGCAAGCAATCTCTTTCCTTCAGTTCTAATTCCTTCTGTGCCTTCTCAGTGTTTTTCGTTTGTTTGTTTGTTTGTTTGTTTGTTTTGGAGATTTTTTGCATTGTTCAGCATACAGTTAAGTAGACATTTGAGAACAGGTCAAAACTGTGGTATATTAGGTTATAATTCATGTTAAAAGGAATGGAGAAGAGCTGTTCTCATTACCAAATATGGTATGGACAGAGAATAGCAGGACGTAGAAATGTGTAACTAAACAGAATTGCCTAACGGTATGGAAAGAGAATAAAACAAGATGCAAGTCATCATTGTTGGGATGCACTCTTGGGATGGTTGCCAACTGCAATTGGGATTTTGAATACAGTGTGTCACCCCATTATTGTTTTATTAATATTAGTTATTATAAGTTAATTATTGTCTTTTGTAATACTTGTATGGATTGGAAAGTGTTGCGACAAATGGCAACATTAACTTCCTTGTCAAAAGTACATGGTAAGGCATTAAGAGACACAGATCATAGAAACTGGGAAGAAGAATTTTTATATCAAGAATGTATTGTGAAACTTAGTGGATATGCAACGTTTTGGGGAATAAATAGAGGAACAGGTTCTGTGGAAAGGTGCGCTTGCTGGTAGAGCAGATGCTTCGCTCGTGCCCAGCGCTGCTTGCTTATTCTCCACCTACGAACGAAATAAAAATTTTAACTTTTTTTAAAGTTGCGAAAGTGCCTTCGTTGATAACAAAACTATGTCAGTTCTTTGGTGTTTTGCTAACACAAGGCATCTGAGCTCCTAGATCTCACTACAAAAAAGTAAAATCTTTATGTGTGAAGAGAAAAAAAAAGGTAGGTGGGAGAACAAAGCACTTTACTCATGGTTTTGTGAAACTATAGTCTAACTCTGGTAATTGAGGCCAGACTGGATTATTTACTAAATTTCAAGAAAGACCAAACAAGCAGAAGCTAGCAGCATCTACCTTTAGCTTTCTACGTATAATTTCAATAAGTACACAGAGCACTGCAGAAAAAAATTGTACTGTATTCTCACTGACATCTGTCTTTTTATCTTCCTACGGCCACAAATGATGCTGCCTTTCAATAGAATACACTCCATTATTCCATGGGTTTGAAGACAGTTTGGCTTCTTATAGGAAATATATTTGTGCTGCTAACCAGAAAGCTCTTTAAAGGAAATAGCTGCAGTAAAATGGCTGCAGTTGTTCTACGTCCATAAATATGGAAAGAGTTAATGAGAGAAAGCACTGAAGAATCTTTAGCAGGCTCCAGGTTTTTGTGAAACCCATAAAAATACGCTACTTGAATAACAAATGGCTACATACCTTCCCACAATAGCTATTAACAAAAACCGCTGATGTGATTTTACCTATTAAGATTCTCACATTGTTTGTAACAGTACAGTCTCTTTTTAAGGAACATAAGCTTTGCTTATAATCCCTCTACTACACTCACATGCAGCTTTTTCATTTGACCTCCAGAGTTGGCTTCCTAGATTGCTATTTGTCCTGAAGCAGCGTGCTCATCACCTAAGCCTTTAGAAAAAAATAAGAAAAACTGAAGCTGTATTTTATCTTTCACTCTGAATGTCTAACACTTGCTTTCCTAAGAAACAGAAAAGCCCTTTGGCCTATAAAATCCTTTCAGTTGTATCTTGTTCCCCTGTGTACGTACAGCTCTCCACATTTTTCTGTTTACACGAATTCACATTAATGTCAGAATGTTAAAAGTTTAAGACCTAGCTGGAACGGTAAGCACATATGCAGGCAGGTCTGCAGTCCCGACGACTGGCAAGCTTCATTAATTCCTGCCAGTACCTACTGGATTTCCTCCATTTCAACGAGGTTCAGCTTCTGAACGGAGGACTTCACATTTGAAACTTCCTGAGAACTAGACAGCTCTAAGTTTTTCAAAGGCAGATAGAGACAATAAAAACTTTTAATATGCCATGAACATACACTCCTGTGGACAGTGGAGCTTCTGTCTCTGGACATTTCTACGTCTAATATATACTCTGCAGTTTGCATGGATTCAGGCACAGAGAGGATTCTAGTAAGGCTTTTTCTTTTTTCTACTGCCTTTGTTTTTTGTTATGTTATATCTTAGGATAAAACACTTCTGTTTAAGCTATTGTTTTTTCTTCTTTCATTGACATACCTTTTACATCATTTACTATTTCTTTAATTAGAAATACCTTACAACATTCAAAGAGAAGGCATAATTGCCTGTGGGAAGGACTCTCTCATGAAAAATAGGAACTATTAATTTGCTAATTGTAACTTTTAATGTTTTATTTATTTATTCTAATAAATAATAAAATAACAATATTTTTATTTATGATAAATAAAATCATATATCTATCATATTTGAAAATTAACGGCTGTTGGGTGAAGTCCCCCATGACTGGAAAAAGGGAAACATTACTCCGACTTTTAAGAAAGGGAGAAAAGAAGACCTGGAGAACTACAGGCTGGTGAGCCTCACCTCTGTGCCGGGGAAGATCATGGAGCAGATCCTTCTTGAAGCCCTCTTAAGACACGCACGAGACCAAGAGGTGATCCAAGACAGCCAGCATGGCTTCACCAAAGGCAGATCTTGCCTGACCAATCTGGTGGCCTTCTATGGTGGAGTGACAGCATCGGTGGACAAAGGAAGGGCGACGGACATAATTTACCTGGACTTGTGCAAAGCCTTTGACATGGTCCCTCACCACATCCTTCCCTCTGAACGATGGACTGTTCAATGGATAAATAATTGGTTGGCTGGTCGCAGCCAAAGGGTTGTGTCAACAGCTCTATGTCTGGATGGAGGCCAGTCACAAGTGGTTGATACAATAGAGGGAAGGGATGCCATCCAGAGGGACCTGGACAGGCTGGAGAAGCGGGCCCATGAGAACCTAATGAGGTTCAACAAGGACAAGTGCAAGGTGTTGCACTTGGGCCAGGGCAATCCCAAGTACTTGTACAGACTGGGAGAAGAACTCCTTGAGAGCAGCCCTGCAGAGAAGGACTTGTTCCTGGTGGACGAGAAGCTGGACATGAGCCGGCAGTGTGCGCTTGCAGCCCAGAAGGCCAACTATGTCCTGGGCTGCATTAACAAAGGGGTGGCCAGCAGGGAGAGGGAGATGACTGTCCCCCTCTACTCGGCTCTTGTGAGGCCCCATCTGCAGCACTGTGTCCAGGTCTGGGGCCCCCAGCACAGGAAGGACGTGGAGCTCTTGGAACGGGTCCAGACGAGGCCACAGAGATGATCAGAGGCTGGAGCACCTCTCCTATGAGGAAAGGTTGAGGGAACTGGGCTTGTTCAGCTTGGAGAAGAGAAGGCTCCGGGGAGACCTCATTGCAGCCTTCCAGTGCTTGAAGGGAGCCTATAAACAGGAGGGGGAGCGACTGTTCACAGGGGTTGATAGTGACAGGACAAGGGGGAATGGTTTTAAACTAAGACAGGAGAGGTTTAGGTTGGATATTAGGAAGAAATTTTTCACTCAGAGGGTGGTGAGACACTGGAACAGGTTGCCCAGAGAAGCTGTGGATGCCCCATCCCTGGAGGGGTTCAAGGCCAGGCTGGATGGGGCCCTGGGCAGCTGCTCTAGTGGTTGGCAACCTGCCCACAGCAGAGGGGTGAAACTAGATGATCTTTGAGATCCTTTCAACCCAGGCCATTCTGTGATTCTATGATGATAAAGAAGGAACAGATCTTTTACTACAGTATATGACTATGGTCATAAGAAAGTTATATTTGCTTAAAACTAGGGAATAAAAAGTGACAAAAAGTTTTAGAAAAGTGAAATGAAAGGTCAGAGCACAGACTGTTTCACTGGGCTGGCTGCAGACCCTTCCAGTCCAACAGCTGACTTTCAGGAGCTGCCCACAGCCCAGGCTTGCACAAACAACATGTGAGGACCAGCGCTCCTCCTGGGACAGCTTGTTAGCTTCCACCACGCTGGGCATCCACCTGTGCTTACTATCTCCCGTGAGTCTGGCTGGCAGGCAGGCCAAAGACACTGGTGTCCTGCCCCACCAGCGGCCACACCAACAGGTGCCCTGCGTGCCACACAGCCCCTCTCAGCCCCTCACCGCTGCTCGTGGCGGGGTCTCTCAGCGTGCTCTGGCAGTGGCACTGTGTCGTCAGGTAAGGGAGCAGCAGGGAGAGAGAGGCGGCCATGCACCATCAGGGAAAATGAGGGGTTTTGCAGAAATGTACAGACATCCGACAGCAGAAGGACAATTCCTGATTGACCTGCAACTGCCCAGGGCACTGCTCAGGGCAAACAAGATGCTTCAGGAGACCTGGCTCAGAGCCAGGACAGCCCACATGTTGCGTCTGCTTAAGGGGGCAAAGCAGAGTGAGACCATTCCTGAAGACTCCTTTCTGCAAGGTAGAGGGGTGTCAGTCTGCCAGTCTGACCTGATGTCTCCAGGGCCTTGCTGCGTGGCAGGGCCAGGATCTGGGATTTTGCACAGGGACCAACAAGGCTTGCCCAGCCCACACAGGGTTAACCCTTGCTGCTCTCTCACGTGGGCACCAACAGTGCTGCCAGGGCAACGGGAAGCATCAAGAGTGACTGCAGAGCTCTGGAGGGAGGAAGGCATGGGGGGATCAGTCCCAGCAGTGAGGGGGAAAGGCCTGACCAGCAGCCGACTCATCCAGCAGCTCAACACCTGGGTGTTTTGCTGACACATCTAACAAAATCAGGGAAGAGTGTTTTCGCTTGTTAACCTAATGGAGAAGACTTTAGATTAGGTGTGTTGGGGGACAGTTACCACAACCCAAAGAGAAGTGAGGGAGGAGGAGATGTGTCTGGGCAGCAGCATGACGGGAAGCTCTTGCAAGTAAGACAAATTTAAATCAGTATGTGCTGCTGTAGGATGGACAAGCTCCTCAACCACTGACACTTGAAGAAAAGAGCAGTACAAGCTCTGCAAAGAATTACAGATGGTAAGTCATGGTACTTACTTAGTCCTCCCCGTGATTTCGTTCTCTTATGAGTGTTCATACACAGCAGCCTTTTAAATTACACGAACACCTACAGAAGTTTAACAAAGAGTTTTGTGAATATATTCTTGAGGAGATTAGTGTTGGCAAGAATTCATCAAAGACCTTGAAACTAGTAATTTCATTCTTAATTCATAAATAAGTCTGTAGTCATCTAATTAGGATGGCACAAAGCAAATTCCACCATGATACTTTGGCTTATTCCATCACTTTCTGAGCAACATGGGAAATACCTGGACAAAAAGTAAATTTCATTCGTATTACTTTTATCTTGAAGCTGACTATTGGAAAAAAGGAAGGGAGATTTTTATAACCAGTCTTTCTTAGTGGCAAAGCTGCTTATTGGGAGTTCCATTTCTATCTGGAATTTATGTCTTTAGTAAAATATTACTGTTCTGCACGCTGGAGAAGATTTTCAAACAGTGACTCTAGCTACTGTCAATTAGCATTAAATATTTTGTCAACAGTACACTGTATTCAACTTTTGCACTTCATGACTTAATTAGTATTATTTAAATACTAAACTGCTATTTGCACTTCATTCAGTATTTTTACTGTACAACTGTGTTTGTACATAGATCACTGTTTACAGTGAAAATTCACTTTTTCCAGGTACACACTACCTTCTCCATACTACCAACAGGTACCCACAGTGTTAATTATGTGATTTGATTGGATTTCAACTACTGATGAAGGTTTCCATGTGCAAAAAAAACAAAAACAAAAACAAAAAAAACCAAAAAAAAACAACCAAAAAAGCTTCCAGTGAGGGAAAACAATTGCTCTGACAGAACAATGGTGCAGCATGATATTAATGCTGAAGACGAGAAGTTTTCAGGGAGGGCTTGAGGGGCACCTAACAGCATCCTTTCAGTACTTACAAGGAGGTTATTGAGAAGACAGGCACTTTGTAGACAGGAATGGCAAGAGAATAAGAGAAAATGGTCTTAAATTGAAACAGGTAACTTGCTGCAGTAGGAACATGCCTGCTGTTCTAACTATAAAGAATTCATGCCTCCCAGTTCTGTGAACTCTGACAGAATATGAAAACAGGGTGATATCAGTCACATGATGTCTTTTTTTTACCTCTTTTAGAGCCTCCTGTCTCAGGTGGTCTATGCATGTAGCAGTGTTTTTTCTTTACTCAATATGCTGAAAGTACCTCAGCTTTCATTTTCTTTACATTTCTATGTTTTATCTCCAACAACTGCATTTCTTTGAGTTTTCACATTTAACGAGTCATGTCAATCACTCCCTTTTGCATCAATAGTATAAATAATAAATGATATAAATAACAATAAATAATGGCAATTTAGTGAGTCCTGGAGGACAGACACAGCAAAATAGTCCATAAGTTTTATTCTTTCTTCCTTAATTACAATAACTGCCTTCATAGTTGTTATCAGTATTTAAAACAGTTTAGTTTATTTTCAGATGAGTCTCACGTTCTTCCATATATTTTATTTAGTCTTTTCACCTGAAACATCTTAAAGACAGAGCAGAACAATGTTCTTCAACCACTGTTTTGATGTCCAGATGCAACACTATTTCACTGTTATACACCTCCCCTTGGGTTCCACATAACGTGCCCACAGTTACACTGAACCTGTGTTTTATGCTGTCAAAGAACTCTGTGCTGCATGACCAGCAGAGAATTGCAGATATGTTTTTCTTTCAAAGCTGGAATGTTCTCTAATGTGGCATGCTAAACAATAAAATGTGGTTAACATCCAGAACTGTTGCAGTGCAGCCCACAAGCAGTTTTCAAGCAAAGAAAAACAGCAGTTATGAGTAAACCCTCTTTACTGTTCTTTTGTCATGCTTACACAGAGCTACAGATTTGGGCAGACAGCAAAATTCTTCTGAAAGAAAAACATGGCTGCTTTAGAGCTCTTATAATTCACAATGTCTACACTTCCAGCCTAAACATACCCAGACACACATGTACAAAGAATTCAGCTGTCTTAAAGGGATGGAAATTGAGACCCTAAAACCCAGGAAGCTCCTTCCCTTTTCCTGCAATTATTGTATATCTTTTCTCACACATGTGCCTGTCATGCCTGTTGATCCATGTTTTGATTCTTAACATCTTCATGTTCAAAAGTCGGTCTGCAATGCTGTTGGCAGTGAGACCTGCACTTACTGTCCCTGCTCACCCCACAGAGGGGACAACTGGCTGCATTTTCTGTTTTTGGTTCTCCCCTCCATTCTCTTCAAGAGTTATAAAATAGAGTTGGGAAAAACAAACAAACAAAACCAACAACCTTATACATAAAATATTTTCTTAAACAATACATTTTCCAAGTTATTTTTCAAAAAGAGACAAAATGTAATTTCTTTATTTTTTACAGTATTTGGATACTGTGGGAAACATTCACAGTAATAATTTCTATTTTCTATATAATGAGATATATCCGTGTAGGTAATACCAAATTTCTACATGTATAGAACACATAAACCACATACTGTTTAAAATCTCTTGGGAAGGAGGAAAGTGTTTCTTTTAAACTTTTTTTTTTTTACTTAAAAGAAGACTCACTGAACACCAGCAAATAGCTCTATTTTTGTCCCTTTTTCATGACTCGTATGAGTCAAAACAGAAGAGGTTCTGGAGAGCTCCCCATGGAAAGAAAGGACTGGAATAGTGGATTGTGCTCACACCGGCATATGGTATGTGCCAGTAGAACATTTGTGCTCCAACAACCTTTCAGAAGTATAACATAAATGCGTCCATTTCAAACTAAATGGAAATCAGATGTACTTTTTTTTTTTTTTCCTGGGTATAACTGTTTGGAGAGCTCTAACACCTGTGCCTTTATTCATGAATGCAGAGAATTCCCGAATTACTTTGAAATTATTTTAAGATGACAGATACTCAACTGTAAGACCTAAAATGAAGCTCCCAGTTTCTGTTGCTTTCCATCACAGTTTTCTCTGATGATTGCACTGTCACAGCCAAATTGATCTGCACTTGCAGCATGCTCAGGTCAGCACTTTCGATTCAATATCTTTCCAGAATCACCTCGTGCAGGTAAACTGTGGCTATGCTCTACCTTGCCAGAACAATTATAACTACATTGTATTTCTGGAAATAGTTATTTGCTATTTATGTAGGTAATATATATGTGTATTTCAAAAGCTCCATATTTATTAGCAGTTCATCTAAAATCTTTGGTTTTCCCCTCTCCTCTTCCTTACACTTACTGAATTTGAAGAACACCATGCTGATGCAATGTGACCTTTTTCTACTGCTGTTACTTGCCTGTGAGCAATGCTTTAATTGCCAGTTTTACCTACTGACTTTCAGATGTCAAATTCCCTCTGCCTCTTTTGCACTCAGACATCTATCAGGGCCCGCTCTAATATCTTTTCCTGGATTTAGCAAATCCTTGCTGGGGGACTATGCCAAAGCATCTTTTGGTATATTCCACAGATGTTTAAATTAGACTGACAGAAATGTCTACTCCAAAAGCAAGACTACAGAAGAGTGCTATGCAAGACATGTCAGCTGGCCCAATGGACCTGAAAATCTTTATGGTTTTCTTGTCTTTGCTTTTACCACTGAGAGGGTCATATTAAATGCTTTTCCTGCTGCCATCACTGCTAAATAAATACCACCAATAATTCAACCATAAAGTACAAGTGCCACTACATAATGGAAAAATTGCTGATATTGAGAAAAATTCAGGATATTTCCAATATAGCTTACCCAAGTGCAAGGTTTATAATAATAGGAGTATAATAAAAACTCTGACGCATTTATTCTGTTGAGTTCCAATACTAAATCTACTTAAAATGTCTACAGATGAAGAGGAGCATGACCAGCCAGGAAGCTTCAAGCATTTCTGATTTAATTTGGTACTCTGCTCACTCCTTCTTTGAAAGAGTATTTTTCTGTCTACAAATATACACAATTGATTTTCTAGAAAAGTTCACACATGCAGCAAGATCTGTGAATGCTATATGCCTAGGTATATATTTGAGTGGAATAACAGATATTGTCTGACTTTTTCTTAAAAGTACACATAAACCAGTAAATACATTACTTGATTACTGTACATTTAAATATAATAATTTCCCTCCAACTTTTCACACATATATTAACTGCAAAGAATTCAGAAGATGGTAAGTCTTGGCCCCTCCTTGAACTCAGGGAAAAAGAGAGCAGAGTCTTCTAGCAGTAATCCATTTAAATTATAGAAGGCACCTGGAATATAATTAGTGCAGGAAATTGTTTTATTATTATCATTAACGTATAAATAGTTCCTAAAACAGGATTCTGTTTCATACTCAAGTGTGGATTTTAGCATCAAATACACTGCATGACTAGATCTATTAATTACAATATTAGCTTAGAGAGGTGAACCGAGACTTGGGTGACTTCTGTCTGCCAGTCACACGAGACTTTTCAACATGTGGTCTGTCTCAACAACATACAGCTTTACTGCAATCAGCAGGTGAGTAGAAGAGAATCTCTCACCAACGGTATATAAAAAAAGAATCAGGAAAAACCTCAGCTGTGTCTGGTTCTGTTTTAGCTGAAGTCTGTGTTGTTTCTTCCCTTTTCAAATGCACCATAAGGGACATAGAGAGGATCAAGTATTATTACAGCAGAAATCAGGAGCTGCTATTACCTCAGGGATAATTTGGCTTGCTCTCAGCACAACTTCACAAGCCTCGTTAAAATCTTTCCCTTCTGCTGCTCTTTCTACAAAGTGCTAGCAGCTGGCACACAGTCAGCACCTAGCCCAGTACCACTGCTTGCATGCTGATAACCCCCCAGCTAGGAAACGTTAGAGCCACCACTGGGAGAAAAGCAGATGTATCCATAAGAAACCAAGCTTTTTCACTTCTCCTACTTATAAACCGACTTGCTATTTTCAGTATCTTACAACTAGGCTTTGAACAAACAGAAAAGAACTAATTTTAACATCTTATTGACTATTTTAATTATTACAACCAATACCAATGGCCACAGCATGAAGAGTACATAATATGGCTTCAAAATATCCTTTATAGTATTGTAGGTTACTCCAGAAGCCAGTTACCTCCCCATTATTCAGAATAAATAATATAGATTGGAACAGCATGGTAATCAAAAGCTTGCAATGCATAGCAAGAACTACACACTGAAAGCACAAGGTTTTAAGTCTATAATACAAGCAAATTTAGGTCAGTAATCATCCTTCCACCGCTACTTCCCAATACGAAATTAATCACTTAAGCAAGATTATTTTCTGACTAGAAAAAAAAAATAGTTGTGAAATCCAGAAAAAAAGATAATACTTTTATCTGGCCAAATTCACTGGTAGAAAGGATGGAGTTTTAAAATTTGTTTCATGGTGTTTTGCTTTGTCAAATGCAGTCAAAAAATCACCATGAAGAACGTGCACGGACTGTCTCACTATGGGTGTTCCTTGAAAGTGGCACTTCCAATAATACTGTGTATTCTATGCAATTAGCTGAGGATGCAGGTACGGTATCTAGTGTAGCAGAAGGGTAATAGAATTCTCTGTGAATCATTTGTTCTTGGTCCATATCCAGATCTTCACAGATCGAACATTTTTATTTAGCAATCCAGCTTGAATTTGCTTATCACTCTCCTGCTATGGGAGAAGTGATATTCAGGTGATTTGCTGTCAAGTATTCTCAGGAGTGTGCTTCTTCCTGTTGAAGGTTATTGGGAAAATTCTCGTGGGGTCCTAAGATTAAAACTATGCTCATCCTGAAGACCATCTCTCCTCAGTCACTGATTAAATACTGTGGCAAGATGGCACTGTAAGCCTCCCACAGTAGCTGTGCTTGTTCCTCATAATTTGTAGTAATTACTTTTACCTATTAATGGCACACACCTCACTAAATTGACAGCACTTTTATCTGTTCTGTATTTATAAGTAAATATGTTGTATTTACTACAGTGTCAACTTTGCATAAGCCCATATTTGCCCAATGAGTTGCAGTTAAATTGGCCAAATGCATGTCTCTGCCTTCAGTATACCTTGTTTTGCTCATGGCTACATATGCCAGCTCTCAGAGTGGTGGCAAAACTGTTATCAGGGAGGTACGTCAGCTGCAGAATCTGTCTTTATCTGAACACTGTACCGTCAGACGTGGATCATACTCACAGCAGTGCCCTATCAAGCTGTCTTTTACAAATAAGGCTGATGCTGTTGATCCTAACAGCAGAGACATGGTGCTCTGAAATAAGACCTAATTTCACCTCTTCTGGTGAAGCTGTGATTCCTTCAACTAATATCTCACATATAGTGCTGTGTTCTGTCTGTCTGTATCTCTCTGCTTTCCTTTCCCCTAAAGTACTTTACAGGGCAAATAGGTGGCTTCTTATGGAAGAAACACTAAAGCCCTCAGTTAAGAGCGTGGTGAGCCTTGTTTTTGCTTTCTTCGTCTTAGGTCAAGTAGTAGAAGCCTGCAGGCTGTCTTGTGTGCTGGTATGTGTTTTATTGCCACTTAACTTGTGAGTTCTAACGAAGACCTGCATGCACAGAAAGCATCAACAAAAAAAACTCAACGAATGTCAAAACCACTCATCATTCACAGTATTAACTTCCTCAATAATGTCCAATAAAGGAAGCATAAGACAGATGCACACAACATCCCATTTTCTGTTTCTCTTTCTGAGTCACAGTGGTCTAGGGTCTACTAATGTGAACAGGTACTATGGAAACAAATGCTGCCATGAATATTTAAGAATATAAATAAGGAATGCATTGTTAATAACACAGCAGACCAATGTCACACCACATGAAACTCAGTGAATGTTTTGAAGGTCACACAAATGAAAGTCAGATTAAAAACAGGGTTGGGAAATTTATTAGATCTCATTTATGATACATAACCTATTAAAGAAAACCAAAACTCAAAACCTAAAATAGATGGTTCATAAATTATATATATATAAATATTATATAGTCCCAGCTGCTTCCTCACCTGTTTTGTATGTGATTCAGTCACTTGCAACATACAAACACAAAACTCTCATTTGATAGGCTTTTAATGTGGGAACTGGAAGCTCAAACGATGGGGAAGATTCAGAATGATAGTGTTGCTTATGTAATTTATTTCAAAATATCTATTTGAAGTAATTTCTATGCTGAAAAAAGTAAATTTGCACTTGGAGTTCTAGTGTAAGGACTGTAGAATAATTTCCTCTGTGTAGAAAACCTTAGCTCACGTAATGAGGTAAGTTTCCACACAATGAGAGGAAGACCTCACATATTTTCTGTAGCAAAGATTTTGAATGAATCATGAAGATAAGATTAAAGCATGCGGACACAAGCCATCTTCCAAAACAACTACGTGTGTGAAATTTGTCTGTGGTAATGACAAAAGAGAAACTTCTTGTTGCTTCAGGGTACATACATGTGTTTGTATTGTGTTTGACTGTAGTGTCTTTGGTTTAAATGCAGACTGGACTCCGAGGATGTGACGCTGTGGTTGGGACAGAGGCTTTCTAGTGGAAAGGTTCCTACCTTTGATAATATCGAGTTAAACAGAAAGCTAACTGCAAACTCAACTGAGGGGATATCACTGAAAGATAAATGGCTCAAAAATGCTCGCTAGCTAGCAATCAGGGCTGCGAAGCAAATAAAAGTCACCTATGTACCTTTATTTCTGAAGGAAAAAAAATAAAAGCAAATAGGTCCGTTATAGCAAAATGTCCGTTATCAGGATGACACACACAGTTAAGATGGCTGTTTCAACTTTATACTTATTCCTTAGTAGCCTTTACATAATTTTCTGACTATGACAGTTTATATTGCTGAAATTCTATTAAGTAGGAGTAAAGCCAGGGTATTTTCTACATCTTGTGCATACCACTAATATTTTAAAACAGTCTGTATACTTATTTTCCAATTAAAATAAACCTCTTTGTAAAAAGGGTGAATGTAAAACACCATCTTACCTGCTTCTAATATCTCCAATCTCCATAAAATATAAACAAACAACAGAAATACTTGAAGCATTTGAGGAAGAACTGAGGTACAAAATTACAGTTTGTCTACGAGCTGGAAATAGTCTCATTTCACAGCCAAGCCCATGAAGAATTCTCAGTTGTTGTTCTGTTATTCAATTTTCTGCCCAATCTGGCAATATGTCAAGCACTTCCATCTAAATGTACTTGTTATCTCTCACAGAAATCTAAAACTCACCTCTGGTAAGCCCAGTGTTTACCTGTCCTACATGAAACACCATTTAAGAAAAACAATGTTGTTCCCAATGCCTCCAAGATTACTCAGGAAAATCAAACTACAAATACTGACTTATGCTTAAATACCACACAGCAGCAGTCCCTGAGGAATTCTTGAGAAACACTAGATTCTGTTTTGACCAAAACAAAGAGAAAAAAATTGGCAAAAATAGATCATTATTTGGGAGTTAAATCACATTATATTTTATTTCTTTAGAAAGTTAGACAGGAATTGTTAGCAGACATAGATAAGGATGAGAAAAAACTTTATTTACACCAAATAAAATTTGAAAAAAAATACTCATTATCATCTTGGGCACAATGACATACCATTGACCCAACTCTGTTTAAAATTATCTCCAAGATCCTAGTCTGATATATTAGAAATGTTAGGCACAAAATGCAACAGTTTGACACAAGTATTTTCAGATATAAAATATATAAAAACAAAGAATGGCTTCCTCCTACAGTATTTGTATGATAGACATGATTTTTAGCAAAAAGATTAATATGAAAATCACTTAGTTAAACAGAAACACTGGGAATTAAGATTTGTTGTTTTCACTTGCTAATGTGTCAAAAGTAAACAAAATAGCTGAGTGCATTTCAAAACACCAGGAGCACATGCTGTGCACACTTCTGGGGGTACTGTCATTAATGAAAACCAGAAAGAGTCAAGAATACAAAGGTTTTGTCTTGAAAACTGGTGTTATCTCAGCACATAGAGACTGAGAGCATAATCTATAGTATGGCAGTATACAACGCTTGTATTACTCAGAATGGTCTTTCCAGCATTAGAGAAATCATAGAATCACAGAATGGTTTGGGTTGGAAAGGACCTTAAAGATCATCAAGTTCCAACCCCCCTGCCATGGGCAGGGACACCCTCCACTAGCCCAGGTTGCTCAAAGCCTCATCCAGCCCGGCCTTGAACCCCTCCAGGGATGGGGCATCCACAGCTTCTCTGGGCAACCTGTTCCAGTGCCTCACCACCCTCACAGTGAAAAATTTCTTCCT
>VZTO01012037.1:183013-224041 GCA_013400615.1 Syrrhaptes paradoxus
CTCTCTACAACTGCCTGAAAGGAGGGTGCAGTGAGGTGGGTGCTGGGCTCTGCTCTAAAGTAACAAGTGATAGAAAAAGAGGAAATGACCTCACGTTGCACCAGAGGAGGTTTAGGCTGGATATTAGAAAAAATTTCTTCATTGAATGGGTGATCAGGCATTGGAACAGGCTGCCCAGGGAAGTGGTGGAGTCACCATCCCTGGAGGTGTTCAAGAAACGTGTAGATGTGGTGCTTGGGGGCATAGTTTAGTGAGTGAGGTGGTGTTGGGTTGACGTTTGGACTTGATGATCCTTGAGGTCTTTTCCAACCTTAATGATTCTAAGATTATATGATCTATTTAGTGTCTTCTACTGCCCACCCTCAAATTATGATTTTTCAGTTGAATACATTCAAATGATTTGATGTTAATTGATACAAAACATCAGAAATTCCTCTTTCAAATGTTCAAATTCAAGGTTTTACAGGAAAGTAAAATCCCAGTATTACCAACCATTACTATTAATAACTTCATTCTCAAGAATAAGAAAGCTCAGTGGCTTATCTTTATATCAGCTTCAATATGAAGCTTTTCCTTCTCCGTAGGTACAAGTTTTACCAAGTTGCTAAGGAGAGAACCAAAAATAGCCTGATGTTTAAAACTGGTATGTTATAAAATGAGAATCAGCTTCTTACTGTACAGAAAATTAGTTAAAACAGCTTTAAACTAATCAGCACATTGAGCTTTGTGTGCAGTGTTAAGTTACAAGGGTTTAAACACACCTCCCTTATTTAAAGTACAAGGCAGGCTTCTCTCTCCATAAGGAGCATGGAGCTAAGCCCTCTGAAGGAATGAGCAGCGTTTTCTTCTTTTGTATGGACAGTAGGCATATTTACTACATGATAACAATTCACACATACACACACATTACAACCAAGGAAGCAATATATATATTACAAACCCCCTCCGCCTGACGAGGTCTAACCTACAGCTTTCATCTTGCTTTAGGAGTGTTATGGATCATTTTAATGACTTAATAATGCGATTCTGCAAAATTGAATGCAAAATCCACTGGGACAGAGAAAAGGAGGGAGATATTCAAGATTTCTAGCTGTAGTCTAGTGAACCTGGCTAGAAGCCCCAGAGGACTTGTGCATTGTAACAGGATTTTGACTGCATGACTTCAGCTGTACCACAGATACAGAGAAGAATGGAATTTAAGTTGTCTTTTAACACTAAGCAATTCTATGTAGTTAAAAGAATGGATAATTTTTGGATCTGGGCTGAGAAAATATTTGTGAGAGTAAAGAAGAGGAGATATATTTGCAAATGAAGTCCAGGAAAAGTTATGCAAATACAGTGTTGTATGTCAGCTGGGTTATGTCTAGAAAACCAAGCGGAAAAATAGATAATATGGGTTAAACCTCTTATTTAGTCTGAAAAAGGTATAATCAGATATATTGGGTTTGAAATAATCAAAGAAATGTAAAAATAGTTATCTGAAAATGCAGTTTGCTAATTAATGAATATTCTGCTTTTGATTTTTTTTTTTACACAGAATTACTGATTGAGCATCATCTCCACTAGAGCGATCACAGTCAAATCCTAATCCTATGACTTTTTGTCCCCCTAAAATGGGATCAAGAACTATGCAGTACTTGGGAAATAAAACATTTTTGAAAAAAAATCCAAAACCTGCATACAAAGCAGCAACCTATCAAACACTAGTTAGCAGAAACCAGGGAAGACAGCATCTGGGACTCTGACCCCTTCTCAGCTGCCAGGTTTTTGATTAAGGATCGCATGCAGATCCATCCATCTGGAAGCTGAAGGCCAGAATTCTCTGCTGTGCGTTGACACATGCAATTGCACTTTCAAAGAGCTAAACAGGGATCATTATTTTCCTTTACAGCAGTGCCACAGAGGTGATGGTGGTGCCACTCTTCATCTTTTATGCTACAAAGCAATTATTATACTGTTCAGCCAGTGCGAGACCCAGGTTCATTTTTTCCTCTGTCTAAGACTCAATATCTGTATCTTCTATGTATTAGCAAACGTCCTAGCTACTAGATAGAAAGCTAGCCCAGAGGGCATTTTGTCCCTCAGAGTGGGAAAATTCATGAAAAATATCAGTGAGGAGGAAAATAGAGATTTTGTAGCCTTAGATGAGGGCACTTATCTGAGAGCAGGGAGACACAGGATGATTTGGATTTGCTTTATGGTGGATGGAGAGAGAGGAACTTCTATAATATGATTTATCTGAATAATTCTAGATGCATTCCTTGAGATGGATCACACCCTAAAAACATCTGTTTCTCTGCATGAAGGCAGTCTAGTGTCAGACTCCAAATCCTGCCACAGGCAAAAGAGAAAACACCATTCATATGGTGCCAAGAAATCAGTGTTTTAAAGGTCTCGTAGCACATACTAAGTGATGCATATATATTACTTTATAATTACTACTTTATTAATCTATATAATATGTATTTCACACATATAATACTTTAACAAAATTAAACTTTGTAATAGGAGCCTGTTATCATTTATGTCTTCTGCTGCTCTTAGGACCTTTTTTTGGCAAAGGTTGCCTCTGGAATATTTTGGTAACAATTCACACAGTTTGTTCAGTACATATAATCTGTACTGCTGAGGAGAACCACAATAAAGAACAACTAAATTTACAATGATAAATTTTTTCACAATTAATTTTAAGGCATGAAAAAAATGCAGTAGTAGTTCATATCAAACACACATAACAAAGCTGTCGTAGTTGCTTGGCAACTAGGATCAGGCTTTTGTAGAACCATCAATGGCAATCTATAGAGATTTGCCTATAATGCAAAGAGGGAGCTGATATTCATGGCTGGGTTGGTCTGCCCGCTATGTGAGTTCCACCTGTGTGCCTTCCTGTAATTAAGAGTTTGAATTTCTCTGTTTAGATTGTCGATGGCGTTACAGTCACTTTATTCCTTAGTTTCAATCTGCATTGGCAAACCAGCAGCTATCAGGTGAATCTGCTCAGCAGATTCTCTGTCCAGCTTCCAATATGACTTTGAAGGTTTCTTGGAGCACCTACATTTTCTCATTCAAGAAATGACTACCTTTGAGCCAGTGCTGCTGGGGAGACTTTTCCAGAACAGTGTCTCTTAATGGCAGTGTAAAGGGTTGTTTGCTTTCACAGCACATGTCAGGTGTAAGTATGTAGAATAGATTTAAGTCCAAAACTCTCTGGTTTCTGTGCTGTGAGGACCAAAGGCCATGACTAGGTGAGGGCTGGAGATCTGCAGCAAACTACAAACAAGAAGACCTGCATCACTGTCAAGCTCAAACCAAGACATGAAGCCACCTGCCCTATGAATGGTTGGAATAGTTTGTGCCTGGCCTGCATGGCACACATTTCTGTAGCTCCTGACCTCCCCAGTAAGAAAGACCCCAAAGGCTGTCTGCTGCAAAAGTTAATGGGCTTTGTAGATAATGTAAACCTAGGCTGCTTAGGCAACATCTATAGCTGTTCTCCAAGAACAGCAGCATGCCCTTACCAGCTGCGTCAAGGAGACTGTGACCTGAGCCCTTTTCCTGACCTGGCACTCTACTATCAGCATAGATACAGCCTCTCCTGTAAGGTGAGCTATTTCAGAGTTTTGGAGAAAGAAAAAAAAAATGCTCTCAGCAAAAAATATTAACTTGGAACAACTGCTTTCCACACAGACGCTTCATTGCCTCCTAAGTTCCAGATGAAACAGTTAATCTTAATATGGTGGTAAAATATCCTCTGTCCTGAAGCAGCAGTAGATAATTTCATTATAGGTTAACCTTGTATCTGCTATTTTCTTCATCTTGTATGATGTAACAGTGCTTATATTATAGGTATGAACTTCACTGAACACATGGAGGGATCCCCTTTAAAGAGAACGTAACTCCCTCTGGACTGAGTTCTCATCATCACTGCAATGGAAGCTCAACATTCAAGGGAGAAAGGAATTGTGATGCAAACTTTCCTTTTTTCTGGTTTATGTTCATATGTGTAACCAAGTGTGCCTGCTCAGAGCCAGTGCCTATCACAAAGACTTCCTCCTGTTTTATCACAGAAAAGGCCTAATTATTCAGAGCCAGTAAGAATGATAAATGTACCATGGCACTCTGGTACCTCTAGGTAAAGCCTAACTTTATTTTGCCTTTGGTTATAGAAGACTTTTGCTTATATAAAGGCATCTGTTCTCTCACAGCTCTCTCTTTCAATTTTCACCTTTAAGCTACTGTCTAAGGCTTCAGATTACTGCTGATGACAAGAAAGGTCTTTAAAAAGGAATGAGAATATGGCATCACAATCATGAAAAGAGGAGAATTCATTTACAACCTACAGCTATAGAGACTTTCTTTGAAAGAATTTCCTCAGCAGGTTAATGTTCCTACCCTGTGGACAGTCTATCTAATGATAAAGGACAAGAGTTTCAATAACACTTTTTTTTTTCTCTTAGGCACTAAGAGAAAGCTAAGAAACTTACCAGACTAAATATGCTTCAACGGGATTAAAACCAGACACAGAATTTGTAAAAGACTGCAGAATAAACAAGAGAGTGTTTTATTATCTTTTTCTTCCATCTGACTACAGCGAATGAGTAAATCTAAGGTAACTCCATTTGATTTAACTGTCTGTGGAGAATATTATGAAGCTAATGCAAGCCATAAAAAAGTAAGTAAAGATTCTAAGTGTTTCTAGTTATTCTGACAGATGCCCCACATTTCATTAGTGCATGAATAGGATACTGGTGGATATGCTGCAAGTAAGACCTTTCTTTTCTATGTAATACTTTTACCTCAAAGAATCTGAATAAAGTGTTTTCCATTAATGGGCCCATATAGATTGTGAATTAATGGACATTCCTTATGGCTGTTTATGAGAACACAACTGTTGACGGGACTGCAAAGGGAGGTTCAGAATTACTATGTATGTACTAATTCCAAACAATACACTTACTTTTCACTGTCCCCCTGGAGTTCACTCTGCCTTTGGTTCCTCATTTAACATAATATCAATGAGCTGCAATACTGCTTCACATATGAGTGCTTCAGCAGTTTAACTGGTTTTAGTGGTCTTAAAGTGATCATACCTGTAATGTAGAACTAGAAAAAGCCTTTTGATGCTTAACACCTATAAACCTGTCATTGTAGATCACAGAAAATCTATTATACCAGTGAACACTTTATGCTTCTAAAGGAGATGAGCAGGAAAACCTTTTATGGCAATTTGAGAGGCATTTAATGGTGTGAATCACTATTCAGGAGTTTTTTTATACCTGTATTAAGTTCAATATAATACTTGAGCTTAAGAAGGTGACAAGCGTTAGCTAATAATTCTGTCACTTCATAGGTTGCACCAAGTGTTAATGAAATGGACATTGGAAGATTTGGCAGAAAACAAAACAAAATATACAACAGCTGCTGCATGCTGTCATTTGAAAACATCACATTTAAATGATGTATTAGTGAAAACATTACTGTGTATGGAAGAAAAAGAAAAAATAAAGAAAAACAAGGAAAGGAAAATCTGGTTGTTAAATCTTATCTATTATTTGCTAATGGCAGTAAACCTTCCATCAATCAATATACCTCATACCTCCTCAAAACAAGCTCATCTAAAGTATTGCCCACTACTTACAGAATCAATTTGTTAATTCAGTCAACACCTGTGCCATGATTAGGGAAGAGAGTTCCTTCTAGAGCTTTGATATACTTCATAAAGTTGCCAACAGATTTAATAAAGACATACCTAATCAGGTAGTGCTCCGCCTCTTCACAGCTATAAAGGTTTTCACAATACCCTTTTTTTTTTTGTGTGTTTTGGGTTAAAGTTCTCTACCTTGAATTTAACAACAGTGACTCTCTAGTGTTTCTAACTCACACAAACAATTTTTTGCACACCAAATATTTATGTTCTTTTTAGGCAAGAGCTAAAAATCTAAGCTCCATTAAGTTTAAGAGAAACTCTTGCCTTTTCAGGTAAAAGAATACAAAGCTTTGTGAACCTAACTGAAACTCACAATTAGACAGCAATGGCATACAAACTACCATTCAGCCAACTCTCCCAATTTCTTCCTGGATCATGTGGAACAGCAGGAGTTCACAGAATTTTCTCTTTCATTTGATGGCACAAACTTATTCTGTCTTGGTGAACTGTCAGCCTCAGTAACGATGTGATCAATACTCTGGGGTAAATAAATGCAATTTAATGGAATACTGTGCGCAAAACAACGTCAGAGAGGTGAAACTACAACACAAGCTGAATGTAGGCAAAGAAGAAAACTTGATCTCCTAAAACTGACAATAGTTGAGGAATTCTGCATTCTATTCTCAACATTAAGTAAGCTCAAATAGGACTCCCGTAGGGAGAGAGAGGGACCACTGCAGAGAGTCCATCTGTAAAAAGGGATACTCAAAGAATCCATGTCAGGAAAAAAAAGACTACTGACAATTGCAAGGCAGTCCACATCCCACAGGCTTGTGCTGTCCCTCTCACTTTTGCCATCGTTATTTCCTGGACTCTTTCTGTTTTAGAAGGCAAATCTTCCTTCACTACATTGACTGAGCTTGTGGAAAGCTTGCAGGGACAATGCTTCTGAGATAATTAATTACTAACAGTGTTATAGATTGTATTGCTTCAGGGGGTGGACTGGGATGTTGATTGAAAGAGGGTGCAAGAGCCAGCACCTAGAACTGCATCAGGATACTGTGTTGAAAACAACAATAAGACACTGCTGCCTGTGTAAAGTAGTCTACAACCCCTCAGATGCCATGAGGAACATGTAGGTGTAGAGGTCATAGTTGCAGTGTTTAATACTCTCCTATCCAAAATCAAAATCTATATTCTCTTCCATTGCTTAAACCATGATTTGTTTCAATAATCCTTCTTGTCAGTAAATTGAAATACTTAGAATCAACATAGGTTGAGCTGTTTATAATTTGAATAGCAGCAGCTTTCCTTTATCCATCACAGTTTACACATTGAATGCTAGTCTTCTGAAAGTCACTCATCTATGTGTATCAGAAGAACCGAAAAAATCAGGCATAATTTGCAGTTGAGCAAAGGAATAAAGTGTCAGCTGAGTTATCTCCCACAATATTAAGGCCTTGAAAAGAGATTATATTGCAAAAAGATCCTCTCATGTACACAAACTTGATTTTTACTAGACAAAAATGATTTTCCTATGGAAGATAAATATTTTGAACACGGTCATTATCATCACCACAGATTGTGAGGAAAAGAGTAGTTTCTGGAATGAATGAAGAGCAGAAAATCCAATTCTGCCATTGATATGAACATCAATTTTGTCTGAATCTGAAGGATTTCCGTGCAGAATGGTACCCACATCCATAAGTGAGTAAAAAAAAATAATCCACTTTATTTCAGTGTGGTCCACCTGAGTAGTACTTTTTCTTGATAACTGCATGCTTTAAAGCCGTATCAACAAGTGTCAAGTTATGGTTATGACCAGGACACAGAGAGAGGAACCAACAAAACCATACCCATCCTTCTTGGAACTCTCACTTTCCTTTTCCTGTCCTAATTCTGCTGATCTCTTGTGTGCTCTGACACATTTACTGCCAGCTCAATGGGGAAAGGCACCATGTTTCCACACTTCTGTAAAATGCCAAACTTAAGAAACTGCACAGGTAACAGAAAAAAAAAAAAGTCACTGTATCACTTCAGTTAACTGAGTTTTATCCTCAAAGTTCCACACTTTGGAGAGCTGCAGCTGGAACTTAAAGCAAGCAGCAGAACAACAGACACCTGCCTCCCCTTTCCTGCCCTCCACCAGCCTTACCTTTTTATAGACAGTGCTACAGAAGCCAAAATATATGGGAAAGGGATTTGGGAAAAGGAGAGAATGGGCCCCCTCCTACACTGTATCCTGTTTCAAAGTTGCCTTAAAAAAAAAAAAAAAAAAAAAAAAAAAAAAAAAAAAAAAAAAAAAAAAAAAAAAAAAAAAAAAAAAAAAAAAAAAAAAAAAAAAAAGCAACCAAGCAAACAAAAACCCAAACACTTAAACAACCGAACAAGTTTCTTCAGAGATCAGGGCTATGATTTATCATTTATTAATCACTTCATTATGATATAGTCTAACTATTTCCTTTTAATTTTTTTCTTCTACTTAAACATCCACCATCTCTACATTTATAAATGCATTCTTTCAGTTACACGCTGGAATTCTTGCATCCCCATCTTTCTCTAGTTTACAGAAACTTGTAAATTAGAGCTCTGTTCAGTCTAGCCCCACTTCCTACACAACTGTATCACGATCACAACATACTGTAAAAATCCCAAAGACCAGCCTTGAATCCATAGCAGCTCCTTTATCCAGCATCTGGGTTTTTCACCATTTCTCTGGTGAGATCCTCTCCAAGTTCAGGTTCTTATAGGTCATCTACAAGTCTTGCAAAATGACTCTGCTTCTTCCAAGTTTGAATTTGCAAAATTTTCCAAGGGAAACTTGTATTCCTATTTTTCCCTACCAAATGTTTTTGCTCTTACCTAAACACCCATGGTTCAAGATTTTTTTCTGTGTGACTGTAGCTGCACATTGCATGTACAAGAGATAACGAGGCAGAAGACATTCCAGACACCCATGAATCCCATGATTGTACCCTTGAGTGAAGAAATGATGGCAGCAATCAGGAGAGGCACTACATTTTACATCTTAAATTGAGGAGTCAAACATAGTTTCAGTCTACATTCTTCATCTAACTTTCAACTGAAACAACTCTGAAAACAGTCGTGTGTCATTCAGAGGGAATGGTTATAGAAGTCCCCACATCACTGTAACATCAAAAAAGCTTTGCATCACCAAAAACATTCCTTTTACACACACACAAGGAGTCAGGCGTGTCTGTGTCCTGAAAGGCTCAGGCCATTCGTGACAAGCAAGATGAAGTGAACTGACATCTGCCTCAGCACATTTTACATATTTTTCATGGCACAAGGTCAGATCACTTGCTTCCACAGATTTTGTAATGTGACAAAGACTGACTACTGGGAGAATCTACTCTGCCTGACCCATAACCAATCATTGTAACCCACTAATGGTTTAAAGAAAGCAGAGGAAAAAAATCAAACAACTATTGGAGAAGTCAGAGTCTAATGCATTCTAATGTCAAATGAATCTTTTACAGCTGATGTAAATGAAGATGAAGTATCAGCAAAGGAAATAAAATCTTTGCATAATGGTTCAAAATTAATACAATAATCAGATTACGAAAATGAACTGATGTAAATAAATGTAATAAATGGACATATTTAAATAAAGTGAAGAGTGGAGGGTAAACATGGTTTCGAATGAAGGAAAATAGGTCATAAAAATGCTACACAATATTGTAAAGATCTCATACCCTTTCAGGCTATAGGTAAAACATGGCTATTCCCAAACCAACCTTTTGCACCCTTAACAGGTCACCTGCAAAGGACATGGAGTTAATGCCCTTGTAAAATTACATGTAAAGAAAGTGTAGTCTTAGCTATCTAACTTAAAACCTTAACAAGTTAATATAATTTAGCTTTAACTATTATATCTAGATTAGTATAAAATGATCCTTCCAGTACAAGAAGCATATTGTGTATACAAAACATGCAAGTGCATGCTATACATAAAGGTTGCTGAAACAACATGTTAAATTTCACTAGTCTGAAAACACATACATTTATGAATTCTACATGTTTGTAAAAAATGTCTCTGAATCAGTGCCAAGATTTCTAATTCTGTCCATACTGATTCTTCATACAGACTATATTACATGATCCACTACCTCAGATCACAGAGTTTATCCAGAGCTGACACATGCACATAAGTGCATCTAGTGTAAGAAGCAGCTGATTTTACCCAAAAAGTCAGAATTTTGCAATATGTTGTATTGGTTGTTTTGAATGCAAAGGCATGATTTCTAATTCTGGTATTACAAAACATATTGGATACACAATGGATGCCTTCTTTGCAGCAGTGCAGCTCTGAATGATGTGGGACTAACATGCAGAATATATACTGTTCACAAAGGAAAGCTGTCTGGGAGTATCACAGTGTAACACACCTCAAAGCCTCTCCTGGAGCCTGGCAATCTTCTAATGTTTTTATAACAGACCAGGAATAATTTAATTCAGAATAAGTTTCATTAGTTGTACAGGTTTATTAAATGCTCTGAATAGTTACTAATATGTCATCTGGACAATTAAAAAAAAAGCCCCGCATGTATCAATTTCAGACATATTTCCAAGCAAAACAATTTTTTTTAAAGATACATTATTATGTGCAGCATTACCAGCTTGTGACTGTGAGTACTGCTCAATTTAATGCTCATATGCATAGAAAACTTCATTCCTCCTCCTCTTCATGGTTTTTAGGTTGTTTCAAACTTGTCTCAAATATACTCATTACAAAATATTTACAGGAAATCACTTCACAGATCTTTAAAAGGTGACAAAGCATTAGCATGGCCTTGCCTTGACTGGGAGTATGATGCAAACAGGGGCCAAGTTTTGTGACCCTGCTCAAAAGGACACTGGGAAGAGAACCTGAATACAATGAGCCTGGGCATGACTGACAACCAACAGGAAAACAGGACCTGAAACTGTTGGAAAGATGCGTCGTGACAGCATGACAAAGTGATTTGACTGGCAGCCTGGGCTGAAATCTGGCTATGAACTGTTGTACCGCACAATTAAGCTCCCACAGAGCAAGAACCACTAACAATATAATGTTCTGCGGACTTCTGGACATCCTGCAAGTTAGAGACAGAAAAATGTAAAAGGCACAGCTCTATTTCTGTCACCCTCTGTTAATTCTCACATTTCTTATTATAATTTCATAGTTTTTTAAATTATTCATGGTCTCTGACATAAGAAGCAATCATTTGAAAAGCACAGCTATACCAGAGTTTATGCATTATAAAGCTTTCAAAATTTGGGCCTGACAAATGTATTTTTATTTTATTATGACTCTTTAGATGACCTTATGCCAAATGGATAAAAAGGAAGAAAAAAGACAAAGCTACTGATGGTTTCCTTCTACTGAAACACACAAAGTCTTGTAGATTGGGAAGATGGGTTACTATTTGTTGATTCATCCCTGTAGCCATCCAGGTGAACACTGCCTGGATTAAACTACTGTAAAGGGCAGTTGTAAATTTGTTTGAAGAAGCCATGTTCAGAGTGATGAAGCTGAAGGGTACATCATGTCAGCATCCCCCAGGTTCTGTTCTGAACCCAGCATCCAGTGACTTCAGTTATCAAACCAGGCATGAACCACAGCCACCCATGCAAGAAATGCTGGCTTCCTATATATTTCCTTTGCAATTGTACATACAAGAAGAGTCATCGACTGATCAACTGCAGTGAAAAAAATCAAAACAGATTTTTACAGACAGTGTTTTCATTCCAAGCCACTTTGCTTTGACAAAGGGATATGAAATAATAAGTTCTTGCATGTTGCTACTACTGGATCTCAAAGCTCTTCACTGACAAGATCTAAATATATTATCACCCATTGCAGAGACAGAAAAATGGAGACATGCTGAAATGACTTTTATGAAGTCAGCGCGTCAGAAGCTGGGACTGAAAACAAAACCAAGATGGAAACAATTGATGCTTTCCCTGAAAAATGATTGATACAGTCTTTTCTGACAACCTTAGCAGTGTAACTGAATTATTGCCTTGTTCATTTTAAAATTTTACTTGACAGTTCTCAGATACCATCACTTCTATGTGGATCCATTCATCTACTCTTTTCCCTAAGAAACATGACACACCTAAGAGTGCATTCAATCATAGCCCTACTCCAGCCACCAATACAACTCTTGAGAATCAAACCAGAAATTTTTCAAAAGCAGCAAATAAAAAAAAATGTGAGTGTGACATTCACTCAGATGACATGAAGCTATACTTCCTACCTGCGTAATCCTCGTGGAACAGACTGTATTTTCTAATTTCACTTTTTAACACATTTTTATGCAAATCTAATTGTGGGTTGTTAAAATCTCTAGGGAAAAAAGATATAAGTTGTTGAAACATGTAATTCTTTTTTTCAATAAAAAAGCAAGCAAAAAACCAAACCCTAAACTTTTTTCCTTTGTAGTTTTAATAGAAGTTGTACATTTTAAATAAAAATTAATAATAGCATGAGTTTTCTTTTCACAATTTAAATATTGAATATGGATGGAAAATCAGTAAAAGTAGGAATATAGGTGTTGGTAGGATTTTTTTTTTGGTCAGAACTAATTAAATGAGTGCAAACATGAAAAATGTGGAGCTAATCCATATATAGTACTTAAAGGCAAGCCTAGTAGTAAAGTAGTGCACATTAATGGGGAGGTAGTGAAAAGAACTAAGAAGAGTGGAATTTTACTAGGTCTTATTAATGAATCTGTTGATTACACTTCAGAGATCACGAGAAATCTGAATTAGTAATGGTTTACAACCTGTGCCAATACTAAACAGCTAGAAAACAGAACTGACCAACATACGAACTTTATTGTATCTTTTTAATTTTTTCTCCATACAGACTGCAGCTGAAGAGAATGAAAGTTATAACACTGAACTATAAAGTAACCAAGAAATAACTGTTCCTAAGGTAGGTCTGATGCATTACTGATAGCACTAAATTGAAAATAAAAGGTGCTCACTGGAGGGATTTTTTCCTGGCAAATATAATGTGCAGACTACACTCTTGAGGGGTAAAGGTAGATTTGTAACTCCTTGAAGGAAAAAAGTCAGTTAATAGTGTTAAATTATTTAACACAGAAAGAAAGAAGCTTTCTATAACTTATGAACAAATATTGACATATAAAATGAAAGAAGGTTGGAGAGAATGGAAGCAGCTAAAGCAACAAACATTTCAAAATAGTTAAGTGTCTGACACACCGACTTCTTCAATTTAATTTTCTGTTGCTCACATTCTGTCGTTGAAGTGGACTCTGTAGTTATATTTTCATTTCCCAGCTCTTGGCATATCACTTCCAGTGAGCAAAAGATAGGAAGATCCTGTGGGTGTCCAATAATAACTGTCTCATAAACAACTATTTTGCAATTGAGATGCTATTATTATAAGGACCCATTGCTATGCATTTCACATTCCCCTTATAATTTTTTTTTCCAGTGCCTTTTAATATTATGTACTTTGGATTGTAAATGTAATGAAAATCCTAGGCATTTATAGCCTCATGAGGGGGGAAAAAAGAAAAAAAGAACACAGATAAAACTTCTAAATATCAAATGTCTTAGGTGCCTCCCTCTCTTTCTTTTGAAGGCTACAGGAGAGAGCAATGTTAGCATGGGCTGACACCCATGTATAGCTTTGCAGCCTGTAAGGACAGTTAAAGGTAAGCACTAGAAATGAAGCTTTAAAAATACATTGTCAGGAGTCTACAGGCATCCTAACATACCAGAAATTTGTCAGCTGTCACCAAATTTATCAGCTGGATACTGTAACATCTTTAGACCCGGCACAAAGTGTGCCATTAGTACTTATTGCTAAACATTATTCTTATGGATTGTAGTGTTTTAGGGAAAAAAGATTTATAGTAACTGTTCACATGTATGAAAACACACTCAGCATTATTAATTGGTCCTGACACAAGCAGTATTTTTGCTGTGTACAACTGAGCAAAAAGCCTTACTCGGTGCAAAGCTTTCATCAAATTATCTACCAGTGAAAGCTGACAAGCTGATGGAAAGTGTCAAAGGAATGGGGAGGTGATATATAACAGGACAATTTTCATTGCACAAAGCAATATTTTTAGCCCTTACAATTTGTACTGAAACTCATTATTCTTCTCCATTATGGGCAAAGGGGAAGCTCTCTAAGTGCCCAAGTCTGTGACTTCTCTAATTTTAAATCTAGCCCAAATGACTGCTTTCCACAGGGAGATGGCTAAATGATATACAGCCGCTCACCAGGCATTTGTCTCTTGTTCACATTCAGGAAAAGCAATCAAGAATTAAACTCTGTGCAGCCATTACACTGTCGGGAATATTAAAGCTGGGACTGTGCTACATTAGATGTAATGAAAGATGTTGCTTTGCAGTCAGTCTAGAGCTGATGTCACCGGACAGATGCCGGTGCCACAAACAGAGAAAGCTACAGCACTGTAACTGGGTATCTGCTCTAGGCTGGACTCTTTCTGACACAACATAATCACTTGCCATCCATGTGGCCTCCTCGTGACAATCCAAACAGGCTGTCTTTTTTAATAACTGCAGGAATTTGTTGAACTGCTTGGACCCACCTCTGTACAAAATGATCTAACCATAATCATTATATGCACATGAATGAGCAAATTACACTAACAGCTGATGGGAATGTGTAAAACCATTTGAAGAAACTGTTATACGTAAGGGGTTTTTTTGTTGAATTTGCCACCTGGCTATTTTAATCTGGTACAATCAAATCATTCACTGACCTTGGTTTTGTTAGTTTTGAGTTTGTATTTTTTATGATGATGATGATGGTGGTTATTATTATTAGCTATTTTATATCTCTGTGTTAGGAAAAAAAAAAATCAGATCAAGACATTTCAGCCTTTTCTTGACCTGATGTTTCCCATTGTACCAGGCAGTGAAGCACATATATGTGTATTCTCAAATAGAGAATTCTTTATTTGATACGAAATGTCTAGTTACAACAGATGCCCTCTATTTAAAATAAATAAATAATAATGAATTCTAAATATTATTTCAAAGAAATTTTAATTAATTCTTCTTTATTTCAAAGAGTCAGTTATTTGCACTATTTGTATTAAACCGTCATTATAGTAAGCCTGTACTGAGACAGAGTAACAGTTTTGACTCTGCAGCACTTTTCAGGGGATAATCCACTAAAGCCACACAGACACATAGGATAAAGAAGTAACTTAGCTTGCCCAGTGTCACACAGGAACCAAATCCCGTACCCAGCTTTCCGCTCAGTGATCTATTTGCTATCGTGTGCATGGAAAACTTCCCAAGCCTCACTTAGAAACATTAGAGGTCGCAGCATATAGCGAGAAAGGTCTTCACTCTTGTATGCCTCTGTGTTTTCCTTTAGCAGAATGTGCATTTTGCCTCAAGTTCCTCACTTCCAGTGCAAAATGAACTGAGGCATGTTTGTTACTCAGCTGCAGAAATAAAAGTATTTCTGTGCAAATCGTACCAAGGGAAAAATCAAACTTGCTACTTTCTCTCCCCTAGCACTTCTATATCTTAGGATCAAGGCAATATAGAAAAACAAAACAACAACCCTCCACCTTTTGTCCTGAAACACATCTACAGATGAAGATTAGCAGCACACACAAAATACATTCAGTAGTTATTAAAAGGAAAACAACATTACAAAGCTCTCAGTCACACTAGAAGTAGACTGCAGCAAATTCCTTAGAAACCAATAAATTTCCATTAGAAACAAGAAATTGTTTTAGCAAGGAACAGAACCGTCTGTCTTCTTTTTCCAGGGTAAGAGGGCATCAAGATTCAAAACTGTGATTGAAAACTTGCACTTGGGACCCTTCTGGTTAGTGTTAATGTAAAAACACGTGTTTTCCACTAGATGATCAGGAGTCTGGATGGGAACTCTACAGGCTTTTTTCTTTGACATCTATTCAATGCTAACAGCATTATTTGATCATTTGATCGTTAAGAACAAATACAGGCTGGGAGGAGAATGGCTTAAGTGCAGCCCTGAGGAGAAGGACTTGGGGGTGACAGTAGATGAAAAACTGAACATGACGGGTGGTGTGCACTCGCAGCCCATAAGGCCAACCAGATCCTGGGCTGCATCAGGGGAAGCGTGGCCAGCAGGCCGAGGGAGGTGATTCTCCCCCTCTGCTCTGCTCTCGTGAGACCCCACCTGCAGTGCTGTGTCCAGCTCTGGGCCCCCCAATGCAAGAAGGACGTCAAGCTGTTGGAGCGGGTCCAGAGGGCCCAGAAGATGGTCAGAGGGCTGGAGCACGTCCCCTGTGAGGACAGGCTGAGAGAGTTGGGGTTGGGGTTGTTCAGAAGAGAAGGCTCTGGGGGGACCTTATAGCAGCCTTCCAGTACCTGAAGGGGCTACAGGAGAGATGAGGAGGGACTTTTTACAAGGGCGTGCAGTGACAGGATGAGGGGTAATGGATTCAAACTGGAAGAGGGCAGCAGCCAGTCCAGGCCCTTAGAATGACTCTGGACTGAGTCCCTGAGAAGACTGGCTGGAGTAACAGGATGCTGGTTGCATCTATCCCAGTTTTGTGCTCATCCTGAAAATACGCTCAGCTGTACACAAAATGTAGAGATGAAATTCTGACAGTTATTTAGAACTTCATAGAAACTTTATTCCATACACACAAGTTTTCTAACAGCAGTCTGTAGTCAGCTGAGACGGGTAGGTGGAATTAAGTACTATGGCATTACAAATATTTGGCTGAAAGATCAGTTTAGCCCATTATAATGGATGGACTCGGATTAACATAAGAAGAAATGAAGACTCCAGAAAAGCAAAGTTCAAGAATTTTTGAAAACCCACAGCATGTTATTATTCTTAGGATAGCACATCTACTCAAAGCATTAACATTACAAAGAATGGATCATTCTTTAAGAGACCTTTCTGCTATCTCGAGATTCATTGAAAAAGCAATCAGTATATTGGTTTTTCTGTCTCAGCAGGGTTTTCTGATATGAAATTCTCAATCAACTCCCAATGAGAATGAATACTTTTAAAATCATAAAAGATACATTAATGTTAACATGTGCATTTTTTTTTTGTAATTTTTCCCGTGTACCATGGGTATTTTTAGGGACTTTTATTCTAAAACTCTTTGCAGTTCCATAATAAGTCCAAAGTCTATTTTACATATCTTACTTATTATTTTGCTTATAGAATTGGAACTATATAATCAAGTGAAATCACCGTTTCTCAGTAAAAATTTGCTTGTTCTATGCAAGCTAAGAAACTCTATTTTATATATATCACAAACTATACTAGTACATGGATAAAGTTATTGGATACACTCAAACTTTCTAGTTTCCCCACAAAATGTGAAATATCAAATAATTATTCCATTTCAGTTAATCTTCTTCCAGAAGGGTTTAGAATTTTTTCCTGACCTAATTAAAATTACTCCACCTACAGTTCAGATCTACTACAAATACAACAAATAGAAGGAAAAAAAAAAATCAGCTCCCTAAAATACAGATTCCACTCAACAAAAAAGAGGAAAATGTGAGGAACGCAATACTGAAGACTATGTATTGCGAACATTACCATACTTTTGAGAGCTACCTGGTCATAAATCATGTAAAGGTAATCTCTTGCTGGAAGCATCATAGGTAAAGGACAATGCCTTTCTAAAAGGCTTTTGAGCACATTAGGCTGTAAGAATGATTCTTCAAAGGAAGTAATATTCTCCTGTCTTTCTAAAATGCCTCAGAGTTCAGACTTGATTCCACACTGCACTGGGGCAAGTTTTCGTCACTGACTCTTTGGGACTCAGAATGACCATTGTTAGTTTTCAATTAAGACAAACAACATGTAAGTCAACCACTCTTGGCCACAAGCACAGCCTCCATTTTGATGCACATACCATGACTTATAAAATAACTACTTTATATGCCCTAAATGCATAAATATGGGTGACAGTAGTGTCAAAAAAAAAAAAAAAAAAAAAAAAAAAANAAAAAAAAGGAAACAGCTTTCTCCTAGGAGTTTTCTTACACAAAATCAGACCAATTTACTTTTAAGGAGAAAGGCAACACCAAAATTCTGCTCTGGCTATCCTACTATTATTACCAGTCAAGCCTGAGACCATCAGTAAGTACCTGAGGACACAGTATCTTAGCAGTTTGAAGGGAAGGATTCTTCACGCAGATCGGAAGGAGAACAGGATGTTCTGTCTAACACACTCTACGCTTAATAGGCTTTCTTGACCTCTCCAAATAAAAACAGAAAAGACAAAACTATAGCAAGCAAATCAACTAACAATAAAAACAAAACCACACCCTTTAATTACTTATCAGTTGACTAAAATTCCAGTGAGAGTTGGAGGAGATAATACATTTAACAAACTACTAGAACTTTTAAGAGTACTAAGATCCTGGAGAGGTCTGAATAGCAGCAATGATTTAGTAACAATAGGCTGGTTTTCAAAAGGAAATATAAATGCACTCAGAGTATAGAAAATTAATCAGTATGCTGTAAAATATCTATTTGATAAATTACTAATGATAAAGAACTTCAAAGTTATAACTTTTATAGATCCTCTTGATTTCTCATATATTGAATGTACATAATTTATTCTTAGATTTCATTGGTAATTATTTGATGTCTTTCTTATGCAGCAATACCATAAAGGATTCACAAATCTTGACAGCTCTGGTACTTTTCACCTTTCAGCTTTTCTGAAGAAATTAAGAGTTCAGCATTTCATTTTCCACTTTCTCTTATAAAGTGCAATAGCTTTTACAAGATGTACCATAGTGGACATATTTTAAAAGATCTAAAAAACCCCGAAAGAACTAAGGATTTCTGGTCCTACTTGGAAATCGGGTTTTTTTGCTATTACACAGAAACATGTTAACAAATAACACTTAGATGGAGATTCAGGAATTGAGATTACATGGAAACAATACGCAGAGAACATATAATCAATTTTGTGATCGAAGGATGGATTTTCAGTTTGTGGATGGATGAGCAAGCCACCTGACCTGAGATCAAGCACAGTGTTGCTTGTGTTGTGGGCCTGTCTGGCTTCTGAACTGCCTTAGCTGCTTTTGCAGTTTGTGGTAAGACATGCCTATCCTCTGGCTAGAAGCAGCTATAGGTGGGATCTTACCTGTCTAGTCCGAAACCAGATCACACATAGCTGAGTGGCACTAAAAGCCCATCAAAGAGTTTTGCTCTCTAACATGACTGTAGAAAGGTTAATATATGTATGACTAAATTGGACTTTTTCAATTAAAGTTTTCAGTAAAATTTTTATTGCTCAATATTTGACATAACCTCTTTATACCACTGCTCATTACTCAATGGCAATAGCATCAGGAAGGCCTACAGTGAGTACCAAACTTCTGTCAGCTCGAGATAGCAACGTCAGAAGTCTGGTTTTCATAGAACCCTTTTCAAGCTTTGAGGATCAGGCATTGTCTCTACAGCCTTTCCTGATGTCAATGAGCAATTTTGGTTTTTGGAAGATTGACCCCTCCCACACCTGCTCCCAAACTAGCAAAAACCAGCCTCTGCAGGTAAGCACCATGATGGTGAAGGGAATTGCTGGGAAATGCCACAACCTTACTTTGAAGTGTTTCCCCACAGTCAAGTAAATTTGCATTCAAGATGACTCCCCAGCCAGTCTAAGGATAGTTAACAGACATTATTTACAGAGAAAATGGAAAAGGAGGTTTAAAAAATTTACCCAGATTAAGTATGAAGACCTTCCTTGGATGTTTCTAGATGTTTACCTCTAATTAAGCTGAAATTCTCTTAAATTTCGGGTGAGAGAAAGGCTAAGTAAAGGCTTCCAACACATGCAGAAACCTTTCTTCCCTCTTGTGCTAGCCCAGTCTTCCAGAGTGACTTATTCTGGTTTATGAGAGCTTTTTTCTTCTGTATTTATGCACTAATATTACTATGAGTTTCAGCAAGGGATAAGATTATATTTTTTCCTTTCTTTTCCTTTTTGTTAGAGTCTGGATTAGGATTTTGGCTTCACGCTTACTTAATACGTCTCATTTCATCCTGCATAAGCTTAGTTTTACATCATCCTGTCAGATTTGGGACACTGGTTTTAGTATATATTGTAATGAAACTTCAAATTACTCAAGGAGAAGTTAGAGGTGTTAGAGTTCGAATGCGGAGATCACAGTACCATATCCATAGCTGTAGACTATTAAATCCCTCCAGATTCAGTGCCAATGACTCAGGTGACATAGCATTAAAACAATAGCAAGGGCAAGTGAAACAAGGCAATACAACCTCAGTACCATGAAATATCAAATCTAAAACTGCTGTAAATTTTGGTTACATTTTGATGAGGCCAGGAGTTAACTCTTCAGCAAGAGACAGAAAGGCAACCACTGTTTTACAGAGAATTGAGTATTTTCTCACTTGCCAGAACAGTATGGAAAGATCCAAACTGGCACAATTTTCTATTTCATCACAATATAGTGATTTTACCAGGATGTTAAATGTTCACTGGAATTTTTTGTCAGATGTATATAGATGCAGACCTCTGGAAGCTCATACAGTTAGTCTTAGTCTAGAGCGTATTTTCTCCAGTCTTATTCCCAACACAGGTAGCTGGTGATGACTGAAGAGGATTCAGTCAGTGCTAGTCATTTGTTCTACTCAAGACTTTATGTCTATGGTTATGTTTTGTTATGCATCAAGATACATGTTTCATATAGCCTGACAAATTTCTCCAGGATGTACAAGCATTCTTTAAAATTTATTTTGTTGCTTAGATTCCTTTTATTAACCTTCTGGGTCCTGTCAAAGGACCAGGTTCACAAAAGGATGTAATCAACTAGCCATTTGACGAGGTACTGCTTAATGTTTACCCTTCTGGTTCCTGGCACAGAACCTGAAGTCTCTCTGCAGGTAAATGCTTTATGAATGCCCCAAGTCAACTAGCTGAAAAATCACAGTTGCCTTTGAGGAGGATCAGTGCAAAAGTCATCTCCCGTCTCATGCTGTCTAAACCATGACACAGTGGTTCAAGGCTGAATACTAGAAATACATTTTTATTCATTTTTGCATTCAGCATTATTACCCTTAACTCAGGTGTTTTTAATAGATTAAAACATCAGTGTTTTAATCTGCAGAGAAAAAAACAGTTCTTGGTAACACAGATTCAAAATAGAATTTGCAGCAACTGACTGAAAAGGTGCTGGTTTGAAAACCCTTCAATACAAAAGACTGAGATCAGATACTGAAGAACTATTTGCTTACTCCCTATTGTTACAAATGATATAATAAAACATGAGAGAACTATGAGTCCTTGTGAGAGCACAGAAGCAGCTAGCTGCATACAGCTATACTGATGGGGCTTTTACCAGGACAACCTGTTTGAAGAAATCCCAGTTTGCTAGCCATCTCCCTTAAAATGAACGCTCTCATTCCAAACTATAACATTTTTATTCATACCATCAGCTACTTTGTAGTACGCTTTCTTTGCCCTTACTGCAGATCCAAATCAGAAACACTAGTTTCTGTTGCAGCTTTAGACCTAGCTTCTGTAGACAGAGCTTTGTTTCATTACCTATCTCCTGCCCCTCCAAGAGTATGGCTGATACAACAGTTAATCAGAAATTGTTGATGAAAAGGCCGATAGAGCAGTTTGGTTGCTTTTTGTAGTTACCTGAAATGACTTCTTTGCAGCTGTGGTAGACTGGAGAAGCTACAGACATTCAGAGGCCAGCTGACTCTAGGAACTAGCAATGGCAGTCTATATTCTGAACATGGTGCTAGTTCTCATATAAGCAGCTATTTAGGATCATATCATTAAAACATAAAGACTTCGGTAGGTACAAGTTGCCAGTCACTATATTTTCAGAGCTTCCAAATAACAGAAGCCATTATAGAGAGTTTTAGAAGGATGTTTTGATTCATTTTTTTAAGTTACAAAGTGCATTAGGAAGCCTAAAAAGTAATGGCCAACACATTTACTAATAATCACCACATTCTGAAAGTGCTTTCCTCTCCTAAAACAAAGAAGGAAACACATTTTACTGTCACAAGGGGGTGTAAAACTGTCTATAAGCCAACCATCACAAAAACTGTAAGTTATATACCTTGCTTAGAGCTCTATCTTTACTTTTTACAGTGATTGACTGCCCCTCTCTTTTACTAATACATTTTTAACACATCCTATTGATTGAACTTTGCCTTCCCTTTCCTTCTTCTAATGATATGTCAGACATTTGTTCTTTTCTTTCAATTTCTTTCTAATCTTTATTGTCTCCTGGCTCTCTCTCATCACACTTATGAAATTTTCCCCTGTGTACTTCTCACATGTTAAATAGATTGATATTCTAAGGTAAATCAGTGAATGGAGCTGCTTTACCAGTATTAAATGCTTTACTGTATCTAGTCCTTGAACAGTCAAAGGTCCACGTTTGCACTTAGGTTCATTCTACAAAGCTGGTGGAGGTCAGGCACCAAAATATGTTCAGAAAACTTTAAGAGATAGTTGGTAGGATGACTAGAATACACAAGTACTTTTGATTCACCTCTGCTGAAAGTGGAGTCTATCTGCTAGATTGCTTCCTGAAGAAAGGGGTCAGGGTCTTTCTCAATGTAGTTGTCTGGAATTTTGTTTTTAAGAAGGGCAGTGCCAGTGGTACTGTACCTGCTACCTGCTTTTCATATATTTGCTCAGAGTTTATGAAAGCAGATTTCCATCTTTGTGAACTGAAAATAACTTCAGAAGCTTGAAGTTCTTACCCAGAACCAGAGAGTAGCCAACAATAGTGAGGAACCAAATCCTACTGGTGCATGCTAAGCTGTGAACGCAAACCTGACTGTACCGAAGAGAGCAGAGGAAAAGGAATCATTACTTTTCTGCAGTGCGGTGAGGACTAGCCACGCATCACAGCAGTGCTCAGTGCTGCTGAGTCCCTGGTACAAAAAGAAATCTACTGTAGGCTTCTGATCAATCTGAAAAAGAGCAGTACTGAGAAGTGGACAAATCTCAAAGAGCCTACTTTGAAACACTTCGAAGGATTATCAGACTGATTCATGACTGGAAGACATACTCAAAAAAACCACAACAGAGCCGTGATTTAGTATGTTCGTGCTATCTTCTAGTGGCTAGACATTGCTCAACACTAGCTGTATTTCTCTCTCTTTTTAAAGAAGCTGGAAATGCTACCATTCCCTTCCCCAGCTTCAACAAGTCTCACTTGTGTCCTGGTTTGAACCTTTTCTTTTGGAACTTCCGTTGGGGGAGGCACAAACATTTTTTCCTGGTTTTATATTTCAGAGCAAAAAGTCAGTTGCCTTAATTGCAATTGGTTATCCTGTATTAAGGTTGCTTTAATTACAACAGTATGCATAAATACCTGCGTCAGTAATGACTGCCTTTCTTTGTATCCTAAGAGCTTAGATTTAAATCCCACTCTTCCTGGGACATTGTTTTGCTCAAAGTAAAGGATCTCATGCCTCTCCTACCTCTAATGAAGACTTGGCAATGATGAATAGAGTGAATGAAAATAACAGTCAGATCATGAGAGCAAAGGATCAGAAGTCGAAGCTGAGAGCAGCCCAATCTTGACAAAGAGAGACTGATAAACTGCTTAACGCTGACCTCTATGAATCCTATCCTTCTGGAGGCAAGAACAAAAAAAAATCGTTTGTGTACACATATGCACATACACAGTTTACCTAGATTTATAATATGGACAATGGTTAAGGAGAAATTTGATCATAAACAATGAGATACCCAGCATATAAATTTACTCCTACAGTGAATAATAATTTACACAGTGCAGTAAAAGTCACCCTGACAGAAGAATAAACATACACCTCCACTTTATTCTGTTTTTAAGATCGGATGTCCACTGTGATTCTTCCAGCTAAAAGCTGAAATAACTCCCTCAAACCACAGAGCTACATTTCCCCCTTCAGTTCTAGAAGGTCGTGATGGCTTAAGTTTCCGAGCTGATGCTTGTTACACCAAGTGAACTAGAAATAACGTAGAAGGGTATTAACTTACAGAGCAATAAAATGGTAAATGAAAGTCAATGTAGATAAGCGTGAAGTGATGTTAGCCACTAAGAAGCTAAAGACTAGGAAACAGAAAAGATTTTATTAGGGGCATGTACTGGTGATGTACTGATCCTATGAATACTGATTGGTCTGGTCCCCCATCTCATAGACCATCAGTGTAGAACTGGAAAAATTACGAAGAAGGTTGATTGTCTTCTTACTAAATAGAGTAGGAGGGATGGGAGAACAGTATGAGAAAGGTCTAGAAAGCTGTGGGTGGCATGAGAAAGGTTAATGAGGCATTCACCATTTTCCAACAGGAAAAAAAAGATGTTATCTTAAATCTATCTTGGCTGATCAAGGTAAACTAGCAGCCAATGCACTGGTTTTGTATAATTTCCACAATTTCTAAGTCAACCTGTATTGTTCTGCTCTCCTGGGATTTCTTATGGTAAATATAAAAAATTGTGTTTGGTAAGATGAAAAACAAACATTAAGTTCAGTGTTGAATCAAGGTGATTCAGCAGTCCTTTATCCTTAATTAACTGCCCTGAGCCCACAAAAAAAGTAACTTGCTTTTTTTTGAAAAACGCACTTGCAAGAGTTACCTTGAAACATAAAGTTTATGAAATGCCTTTGAACAATAGTACAGAGAAAAAAAATAACAAACCAACCATTTTTCCTCACCTGTGCAACTAAGAAGTCACTGGTATTTGTTTGAAAGCAAAACTGCACTTTTATTCCAGTAATTTTCTTGAAATGAAATAGTATCTGTGTACTCTGCAATCTGAAGCAATACTGTCATATAACCACTGCTGCACTGAGAAGCCACAGTTCCAAAGGGTGGGGAAAACAAACACTGCAGAAGTACTTGGAATCTGTGCAGTGATGGACTGAGTCCAGTACGTTAGGTACATGTCTGAAAATTTTATCTACAGGTCTGCAAATTTAGCACCTGCCCAGATAAGCAACCTTCCCCAGGCATTCTCTGGTGCGTAAGCTTCACCACAATAGCCGTGCAGTTTTAATCAGGAAACGCTCAAACAGGTTGTTCACGCTTATGATGCTACCAGCATTGACCTGAACATGCTTACGGCATGGACAGACGCTGCACACTAACTGGTTAAGATTTGTGTGTGCATTTTGTTGCGTTCCCTAATGTATACCAAAAGATACAACCAACAGGTAGGAAAAGAGGGAAAGAAGAGGCGATTTGCATGCCACTGGCATTTCCTTCCCATGAGAACCTACCATAACGATGCCAGCAGGATTGCAGAAGCATGGCCATGAGGCTGACAGCACAACAACAAGGACAGCACACCATCACCACCACACTTGTGCATGCTGCTGGCTCATGCTCAGCTTGCAGCCCTCCAGGTTCTTCTCAGCAGAGCTGCTCCCCAGCCAGTCAGTCCCCCGTATTCTCCTGTTACAACCTTTAATAATAATTTAATTCCACTGTTCCGACTTCACATACACCAGTACATTAAGTTCTTTGGTAGCAGTATTTCTGCCTGAGTTTGTGCTGGCTTTGGTTTCTCCACAACCTTGTACTCCAACTCCCTCCCAACTACTCTAGCTACCTGTCTGTGAAACACAGCCAGCCTCATTTACACAGCCCTGGCTCCTTTATTTTCACACTATTTTTATCAAAAACACCTCAGTTTCAAGTCTTAATTTCAAATTGCTTGCATTATGAGTTTACTTCTCACAACTTTAACCCCTTTTCCAAGAGGAAGTATTTCAAGAAATCTCACTTCTTTTGAAATATTCCTGGACGTGTAAGAACTCGATCCTGGAACTCAAATACGATGCAGACTGAGTGGTTCCACTATTATACATAATTATTGTGTCTTTTGAGCTGTAACCACAGGTGTTAAAACCCTGTTTCCCATTCTGGACACACAAATATACTCTCACCACACTTACAAAATCAGCAGAGCTCAGCATCCTGTTTTAATACAGTTTATGGCAGTCTTGTGCATCACATCCCACAGATGCTTAGACAACTTACCCTCTGAGATGGGTGCTTCACTAGATGACTAGTTAAATCCTGAATAAATATCCTATACTTACAGTCAGAATAATGGTCTCCTCTCTGGCACAGGAGAACAACATAAGAAATTTTAACAATCTGTGTACATCAACTCAGTTTCTCCTCTGTATCTTTGCAAGCAGAAAATTATTGATTGAGCTACTGCAATTGCAGTATTTCAGATGCTGCCCAGCGTCATTATGACACATCGTTCTCTATGAGTATCCTCTATTGTAGGAAGTACAAACCAGCTGAGTGCAACAGGGAAATACAGAATATTCAGGGCAGTATGTGACATTATGTCCACTGCCTGCATGGAATTATGTCTAACATTGCAGAAGGAATCAAAGGTGCAAAACCCTCAAACTTCCCTGTTCACCTCACCTGCTCCTGTGCCTAAACAATATTATGGCTATTTTCCAATACATTAAGATTTAAAATATATTTAAAAAAAATACAGTAAGATGTACTTTGAGAAAAAGAACAGTGAACTAAATTCTATCACTCGGATTAACAGAGTTGCTACATGCCTTATAAGAAGTAGGTTTTAAAAAGTTTGAAAAATGCTCCTAAGTATATTTCAACTTGTATTCTTTTGTTAACAGTTGGAAATATACAAAACCACTCTTTTTAAAAAAGAAAAAAAAAACAGACTATGCAATTAGTGAGATACAGAATGGTTCATTTTTCAGAAGGTACTCTTGCACAGGCATCCTAGCGAATTTATTTACATTTGAAAATACTTTTCATTTCATATGCCACAAATTATCATGTCTTAATTGCTGCCCATTTACATTCTAAAGATACTGAGATCTACTAGAACGGTGAATATCACCCAATATAAATTAAAATAGTAAGAACTAGATTTGCTCAAGTATTCCTTTTCTAACTCACTATGCTATTGGGAAAGGGGAGAAAGAACACTACCGCTTGCAGTTGCAATTTCTGCTTTAAGCAACCAGCAAATGACAGCATTCAGAGCATGTGACATTGCAGCTATAAGAAGGTGAGTTTGTTTCCTTCTTCCATTGCAAAAAATGAGATAAAAATTCAGTCAGCATATACTAAAGATTTTTTTGTGTTCACTGGTTTCTGTTAAAAAGTAGATGCTGCTTGCAAAATAGGTCAAGTTAAAAGGGAACAAACAGCAAAAATGCCCTTGCAACTTTATGTTCTTTTTTATAGAATTTCACTGTGCTTGTCCAAAAATATAATTTATTGTTAACCAAGACTGACATCTTCTTAATTCTTTCTCATTCACAAAGCTGTTTTCAACCAGTGATTTTGCAACATGAACAACTAAATCTCCTTGGAAACATGTGAACAACTGAAATGCAAAACAACAACAAGCTTGTGGTGAGTGTAAAATAGTTTTTTGGTGACTGGTTGGCTGACCACTTTCAAGCAATCTGATTGTCTCTGTTCAAACTGAACATTGCATAAGTAGCACTCTCAAAGTACTATTTAAAAATTAATTGAATTGTTAACAGCTCTATTCAGGTGTAGTCACTACGCTTTTTTCAATCAGCATGCATATGAGTGGATTTTTAGACTGTCTGGATCTTTACACAAATGACAGTTCATCATTTATATACCCATATACCACTACAAACAGAATCTGACTATTTATCCAAATATTCTCTGATCAAGTTCTGCTATTATATCCACTGACTTTCCATAAAGTCAATGAATATTAACAAAGCAAAATACGAATGTACTTTCTGCTGGATCTCAAGGTTAGAGGATAGATATCAATATTTCATAGCTCTGAAATTAACTGCTGTGCCTCTTACAACAATCTCAATATGTGGCAGGGCTTTTTTTTTTTTTTAAAGCTGTTGACAATAACATTTCAATCTCAGGGGAGAATAGTTTTGTTTGGCATTTTACAAACAGTTACATTTCAAAGCATTATCGCACAAAGAAAAGGATGGCATTCACTCATGTCCTGATGCTAAAACGCACTTCAAAGCAAAAGCCAACTCAGCTGACTCCTGAAGGAAGATCACTTGTTTATTTGCAACAGGGGCATTATTTCATCAGTATCAGAAATGATGGGGTTTTAAGGCACACCATACTGTGAATAAATTGATTAACTCTTGCTCACACAGTTGTAGCAGAAGACAAAGAGGTTCAGTTCAAAAAAAAGAGAGAAGGGATAAAAACACTGAGTAAATCAGTGAGGAAGGGGAGTCTAAGATGCCCAGATTACTTTCTCCTTCCCTGTCACTTTACTCCCACACTATCTGCTCCCCAAACCCACACACTCACTAGGTCTAATTAGTAGATTTGTGAGCTGATAAAGCACTCGTTACTTCTCACTGACTTCAGGAACATATACCATCGAAGGCATCCTTTTACAAAAATAAACTGGTTCAACTCACAGCTTGTTGTAAGTCAGAACACTACCTAATTTCTCATACTTTTCACTATAAGATTCCCAGAGTACTTTAGGTTTTAGGTCCTGTATTTTACAGTATTTTCCCCAGTGATTGCTTACATGAATATCTCTCTTCATTTAAGTCAGTGAACATTTCTCTGACATTGACTTTCTCTCCCTTCCCTCTCCACCTCCAAAAGAGTTTACTCTGCTCAAGGACAGACTATTTGAAATGTAGATATTAACTTAGCGATGACAGAGGCTTTATCTTTTTTGATTGTTCACAGTTTGCCTGTAGAAGGATGATTCTCAGCAGCAAAGCAGAAATGTCCATTTGTTTTGCCTGGCTACTGTGCTGCTGGTGAGGAGAAACACTGCAGGCTGAGGAAGGAGAAGAATGGTCCTTCTTCAAAAGCAAACCTACTCCATCGGGATAAACAAAGCAAGAGACAACGCAAGCAAGGGGTTTGTAACAGTAACGGAGAATGAGAGCTATCAGAGAAAAGCAGGAAGCAGGTACACAGTTGTACTTCAGTGGTGACAGTAAGATTTTTTCTAAGGGACTGAGTAGAAACTACACAGAGATTTTTGCTGTCAGACATAGCCTCTAAGTTTTAAACTACGTAAGCCTTAGAGAATGTAAAAATTCATAGTCCTTACATAATTATAAAACTTAGCTTCAGAGAGATTCTGACATTATAAAACCAAGCATTATACAACTACATTTTCAAGTAATCTGTCCTTTTTTTTCTTCAGCCATAATCCTGCTTCACAAAAAACATAACAAAGTCCTACATCAGTGTTAAAGCAACAGCGTCTCCAGGTTAACTGTGTACTGATTTTGGAATGATGGAAGTCTCTTTTCCCCAGTCTAGAAAAAGAAAACACTGTCCACCATCTCTCCTACATTGTGACTCTGTCTCCATCCTCAGTCTCTTGCTCACCCTATAATTAATACTAGCAGAACAGCACTTGCTCTCCTGGCAAAATGATAGACCCGTTACTAGATTCTCCCCAGAAAATATGTCATGGAACAAGTGCTCTATTTATATCTGCAGAGAGGACCATACTCTACTTACTGCTTCAAGCTATTAGTAGACTCCAGCAGACATCATACTTTTGAAGAAAATTCAGGGCTTCCCTGTCCCCATTCCATCCCTCATTCATCTATTCTCTCTCTTTCAGTACCTGCATTTTCTTTCACAACAAAGCCAGATCTAGTTTCTTCATTTTGTTCCATGATTCAGCTTTCTTTTTCTCTTTACTTAAGGTGTTACTTCAATGTAACACTGAATTTAAGCCAAATTCAGATTAATCTGTACCTTTCTGACAGAGAACAAATTTTAACGGTGCCTTGAGAAATATGGTATAGCGATGAACACAATGATTAGGGTTTACTCCACTTTTCCCCAGAATACACAAAGCCAATATGGCAAACTACTGAGGCCTTTTCCTTAACCCAAGAGATTTAGTAATCATGATTTGCTGCTGTGCAGGCCTAGAACTATTGTCATTCTGAGCACTTCTGCATTCATACCTGTTTGGGAAGGGAGGTTCTAAAACAGATTAATAATTCTGCTGATACCTTGGTTTCAATTGCCTATGCATTCAGCTAATTAGAATCCCTGCATTTTAGGCACTTTGCAGCCTGAAAGTACTGAAGTCTATGCCTTCTACCTGTCGATGATTAGATTATAAGTCTACTTCCCACTCACCCTATGAAAGACGTGAAAATGTTGTCACCCAGAATATGCAGTTAATGGACCCTGTTGTCAAGTAAGTAAACACAAAAAAATTCAAAGACTAAAGCAGTTTAAAAGCTTACACAGAAAGAGTAAAGAACTTGGCACTATAGTCTAGTGACAACTAGAAACACGTTATGAAATATACCCAAAGGGCAAACTGGAAGTCAGGAGCTTTTCAGTACAAAATACACACAAAAATCCTGGAAGAGTAGGAACACAAGACTCTCTCTTCTTAGGTGTGGACACTTGTTTAGGTTACATTCCTAACTATGTATGCAGGCATACACTTCAGATTTCTGTCTAAATATTGTAGCCTAAGGAACTGTATGTTATTTCAGGTGATGTTAAAAGCAAAACACACGGCAGAAGCAGCTTCCCCTCTCACTTAATGTTAATATGAAGAAATTAATAAAACCCCCACCTTTTAAGAAGTATGTTTGCTCCCTATTTTCCAAAGTGATTTTGGCAGAAATCCCAAAACCTTGAAGAACAAATTTGTGTTTGACTGAGTAAGCCCTTTTCATCTATAGTTCTCTAACCAGCCTGAGGGAGTTCAAAATGATTTATGTAACAAGGTTTACTCACCTCAATTGTCAAATACAGTTCCAGAACAAATCATTAAACCAGTGTAGCTACTGCAACTTCCCAACCTGACACTGATATTTATATCTTGTTGCATATGAAAAAAAAGCTTAATTGGTATATTTAATTCATGACTTTAACTGACCAAACTTGCATTGAAAATTTCCATGTGGTACAATTGCTTCATCAGCCCTGCTCTAGTTAACTGTGTATTCCTCTTTCACTAGACAAGCCTATTCTATAGGATTTTCTGCAGAAAAAGACAATGATGTGAGCTTTTTTGACATTAGCTGTATTTCAGCAACTGTCAAGATTTGGGACAACTATTGCATTGCCAACATTTTAAGCTTCATTTTTCTAGCAAGACCAAATTTTTGGAAAAGGAAGTTAAAGTAAGTCCCAGGTTTCATTACACACTTTTCAGTTTCTTTATCGTCATGTTGGTTAAGAGCAAGTCTCCTGGAAGTTCCAAGTTCTTGCAAAACATTCTACTCCTAGCCTGGAAGCCTCTATTCCAGGAGCTGCGAGAGAGCAGAAATCAACACGAGACAAGGACGCCATATGTCCTTTCCTGTGAAAATACTTTCTGAAGTTGTCTCTAGGAGTAGAATTAAACTAATTTCATGGCTTCTTTGCTATACTCATGAAAAATAAAAAGGTAGGGGAGGGATGGAGAAGGATAATATAACCAATTGTTCAGAGCAGTGTTGCAAGGGTCTTGAAGGAAGTGACTAAGTACTAGAAATAAAGATTAACAGCTTGAAAGTCTGCTTTAAAGTAGAAATAAAACTATAAAAATATTTATATTACTGTAAAAGCACCAGACTATGTTGGCAGTTCAAGACAAAGTGAATCAACTATCAAATTGCACTAAGATAGTGTTTTTCATTGCACTAATTATTCCACTTTCAAGGCATTAAAGAACTTACCAGCTTGTAGAATTTCACTACTCATCTCCAGATACAACAAACATTTACTGTTCTAAAGTTTTCTACTCTTTAGCTGCTCACTTGCCTTAAAAGTCTGTTTTATAGGACTCAGCAGCAGCCTTTTGGAAATTCAGGAAGCTTCCATCAATCGGTTATCCACATGAAAGCTAACTCTTCCAAGCCTTCCAATAGGTTTTAGGGTATAATTTATCTTTAAAAAAAACTAAACATATTGACTGTTCTTAACTAGGTCATATTTATCTGTGCATTCATCAGCCTTATTCTTAAGTATTATTTCTGTTACTTGACCTGATACAGCAGGACATCAGTCTTATGGTTTGTAGTCTCCTGGAGCACTCCCTAAAACCTTCTCTAGCATCACAGTAATACTGTTCTTAAAACTGTCTTGGCACTGAAGACACAGAAAATATTAATGTTAATATTAACATTTGTTAACATCTGATGTTAATTCTCTCAGTTTATTCAACTATGACTGATGCAGGTTACTTTCCCAAAGGATCATTTGAAGATTCCCAACTAAAGAAGGGATCCAGCCTAAATGCTTCCTCAGTTTCTTGTAAGTAAAGACAGAATAAGCAATGCAAAGACTGATTTCAGTTTCTCTATAATGGCCCTGCCTTTTTTTACCTTTAAAGAAATCAACCTTATCAATCTCTAACATTCTGTGATTCTGTGATTATGGACTTGCTTACTGACATCCTGCCCTTGAAATACAGAAGAAATATGTGCCATTAGATTTGACAAATTTTGCTGATTTTTCTTCAAAGACTTTTTGACCTGCCTTATACGTTTAGCCTGTGTTGTGGGTTTGTGTGGTGTGTTTGTCTGGTAGCAGGGAGGGGCCACAGCAATGGCTCCTGTAAGTAGCTGCTGAAGGTTTCCCTGGACTCCAGCTCTGCTGGCAGCAAGGGAGGGGCTGCGGTGGTGGCTCCTGTCAGTGACTGCTCAGGGTTCACCCCCACCCCCGGCTCCAAGGGTTTAGTAACCACGGGGTGGGGGAAGGAGTACCACCGATGTAGCCCCTGTGAGAAGCTGCTGGAAGTTCCCCCAGCTCAGGCTGGACCCACCCCAGGCCAGGGCTGAGCCCATCGGCGCCTCTGGGAGTAACAGAGGGGACACGGAACAATGGGGTTGGCACGGCCCNCAACTATGCAGACACACTGGTCAGTGAGGGGCCGCCGAACAGATTTCCCTGCAGCATGGACACCATGAGAAGCTGAAGTATCTGTGCCCAATGGAGGCCATGAACTTTGAGGAAAAAACCCATGCCAGAGCCAAGCAGTCATCAAGGGACTATGACCCTGTGTGGGAAGGGCTCACGCTGGAGCACTTTGTGGAGGACAGTCCTGTGAGCAGGGACCCCACGCTGGAGCAGGGACAGACTGTGAGGACCCTCCCTGAGGAGGAAGGAGTGGGGACTGACTGCACCCCCATTCCCTGCCCTGGTGCAGAAACCAGGAACAAAGCTTTTGGGCCTGGGAAGAAGGGAGGCATGTCGGAGAAGGGCCTTTCTAAGATGTAGTTCTCTCTCTTATTATCTTGCTTTTGCTTTTTATTGTACATAGTTAATAAATTCAATGTTGATTTTTTTTTTGTTCTTATCAAGTCGGGTGGGTTTCTTGCCTGTGACCCTAAGTGGTGAGTGAAACCCTCCCTGTCCCTGCCTCAGCCCGTGAGGTTTTCAAACAATAGGCTGTCTAGTGGCTTTTCAGTCAAAACTACGGCAGCCTGCCAGAGTTGCAGAATTTATTGTCTTTAATTTTCTTCATTTGGACAATATTTAACCACACCAGTTTCCTCTACTTCTTTTTGTAGACTCAGTACTCTGCAATGATAGACAATCTCTGTCATCGCTGGCTTATAATTTGTAGAAAAGAGCAATAATCACTCAGAAAGAAAGAGTCAACTTTCTAGTTCTGTGCTTAGAGCAGCCAGAAGAACAGACTCCTGGTTTCCATCCCTGCTTCCAGGCTGTTTCCACAAACTACGAATGGATTTTAAATGCAAATGTGAACGAGTTAAAAAACAGCCAGGTGAGCTGTGGCTGATCAGGTTCTGTTCTCCTCCCTTCCCTGGTATATTTCAACATGTGGTGCCGAACAGGAAATGTTAAATGCTTGTATTCTTTTTAAGTGCAAATTTATCTCTCTACAGTCTGTGATACTTGATACCTAGTAAATATAAACTGACAGGACATTAAATCAACACCATGAGGCACCATAGTTTGTATGCTTTATAAACAATAAAACACCAGGTAGACTTTTGCTAATTTGGAGACCGCGCTTTGATCACATTGAGAAGAAGAAAGTTATATGTAACATGACAAATAACTTCTGAATTCTGGCAGTAAAAAGCACTGTCTCATTAACTCCCTTGCTCTGAAAATACTAGGAAGGTGTGTTTGGTTTTTTATTTTAATTTCATATTCAACTGTCTTGCTTAGAATTTTCAATAAATATACCTTATGTTTCGCTTACTCTTTCTTAAACAATATTTTTTCTATAATAGAAAAAAGAAAGTATACAATATAGAAAGCTATCCTGATGATAACTTTGACTCTCAAGGAACTGTTATTACCTTTGTAGAAGCCCTGGCTAGCTTTGTACTTTCCAAGTCAGATACTGCATGCACTAATTTCCAAGCATTTTGGATTCAGTAAGAATTCAGGAACTAAGGCAAGAGTTTTTACCATTTAGAACTTTCTAATATATTTCAAAGACAGTATTTTTAAACCATGCATTTGTGCTTAGGTCATTGCCAGGGGCTTCAGCAATTAAGAAAATCTATACACTTCTACTGTTCTTTTTCTGTTTAAGTGTTGTAACATGAAGGAAGAGAAATAAGTTCAGCAGTGAGGGCTGGTATCTTGCCTACGAACAAAAAAGTTACTGATGCTTCTCATCAGTATACTCTTCCTTTTCTTAACTCAAAGAAACAGTTCAGAAGGAATTATATTTTGGTTATGTAGCCTACTTTTATCATCAGCTTCATAATCAACATATAATCACGTTTTCAGGGATTTTTCCTTCTGTTTCATACATTGACAGGAAAGAGCCTGACTTTCTCACAGTGCAGTTAGTATTCTCAGAAGAGCGGACTTAAAGCTGGGAACATGAAAGATGAGGGTCTCAAGTACAGAAACCAAGAAACCACAGAAGAACAAGACCATCCTAATTTGGGAGGTAAATTCAAATAAACCTAGAAAAACATCTGTGTCACCAATATCTGCAAATATCCTTTATTGATTTAAGTGGAAAAAGATTAATTTCCTAGTTTTATGCCAAGAAAGATGCTGACATTGTCAATAGATGTTGCTAGCTGACAGGTAAATTCCTATTCAACGGAAAACAAACAACTCTGGGACCAGCTAGACAAAAGATGTGTGTCTATGCTTGATAACAACACATCTGTAAAAATTTGTTTCAAAGAATAATTGTAAAATCACATCCCTATTTCACAAACAACTCCTTCCTATCCTCAAGCTACAATATTCTTTTTTACTATTGTAACATGAAATCTAATTCATTGTCTAGCAAAGAACAGAGTTTAAAATGCTAATAATAAGTATTTTCTTGATAGGCCTACACCTCTGCACATACATTTTTGGGGTCTCTTCAGTCTTTAAAATGGAAATGTTAGGAGATCAAAAGTTAACATGCAAAAATCTCTGATTACTGTCCTGATCAATCACATCCCTCATGTTGGCCACAGTAAATTTTAGTACATGTAGTAGCATGATGTACAGGTTTATTGCAGCTATCTGTAAGACCAGAGGTTTTATTTAGTCATAGACTCAGGTTGTGTATCTGGAATGTAATTTAAGTGATGCTTTCACTGAAAAAAAAATAGATTACTTGTACATAAAATAAAAGCCACTGTGATTGTACCAATCAGATAGAAAGCTTCCTGTCCTTCCTCAGAAAATTCCAATGGTACTTAAATTAATCAGTGGGGTTTTTTTTTTCCTTTGCTTTTAGTTTTAAATTTAGAAGTGTACTTTAGCTGCCAACCCAAAGTCTGTTAAGCTAATTTCAGGAAAAATTTCAAGAAATGGAAAGTGAAAAGAACAAGTAAAGTCCCACACTATTCAAAGGCATTTTACTTTGAAAAGTCGGTTTGATTTCACCCATCCTGTTTCAAAATTTCAATTTCTCAGTCTAGGAAATTCTCACTAGGATCTGAAGGAGAAAAAAAAAAGAAAAAGAGTTCTCATGAAGCGTTTAACAATCTACCACTGTCAAGCCCTTTAAAGGCATTACTGTGAAATTGAGGCAGTGGGAATGTCTGTACATATCCATCAACTTTCTGTGTAGATGGGCAGAACTGTACGCAGCCTGCCCACTGTTATACTTGCAGAAATCAATGTATTTTACAGTCAGAGCAGAAGTATAATTTAATGAAAAATCTGAACTTAAAATAGCATTTATGTAACAGTTGTGTTAGAATGACTGTAAATATAAAGTTAATACCTCTTCCTAAATGGAAAATGTTATTTCAAAGTTCCATTAGTAATTGTACTTATTTTTAATTTTGAACGATATGTAAAGGAATCCAGAACTGAAGAGTAATAGGGTTCATTAGAATATTTTTTCCCTTGAAATACTGCACTGTTGTTCCCTTGAGTCTGCTTGGACTTTCAATTATGAAATCATATCTCACCTCATCATCTGTCTTCTGCAAAAGAAAAACATGTTGACCTATGAAATAAATAAAATTACCTTTCCCTTCTTAGAAGGATGAACCATTTATTTGCTTCGTTTCCATGGATGCAATGCACCTGTGCAAGCAGTTGCTTACAACTCATAGGCCATTGCTGTACAATGCCCAGCAAATTACATTGCAAGAGATTCCACTATGTGTTAGGCAAATACTTCACTACTTGAAGGATTGTTATTGCTCTTCTTGCCACTCTTACCCGTTTTTGTTTGTTTTTTTGTTTAACACAAATCTAAGTGAAACAGTTACCAGGAATAACCTGATCAACTTTGTATCCAGCCTCATGAATAAAGGTATGTTAAGTGTTTCGCAAGTGAAAGCTGCATGTAGCACCCACCTGTACTGCTACAAAACTGAAGCAATTTTTGAACTAGGATATTATCTAAAAGCAAAGAGCTGGAAAGAAAGCATTCAGAAACTAGATAAAGATCCTGTTGATTATGAGTGGATACTTCACAATCTCATTGAGTTAATACTTTATGTAACTTTATATAACCTTAGTATAACTAAAGCTATTTTACTGCATTAAGTGTATCTTAATGTTGGTATTTTAATGTTTCATTTGAAATTAGTAAAAAGCAATGATTAACCATCCATTACAAATGCAGTGGATTAAACTTTAATAGCTCCAAGATATACAAAACAATGTTTATAATGCAGAACTTGAGTGAAATGGGCGTTTTAACAGCTTTTTCAAATTAAGTCCAAGAACTTCTGTATCAATTGTATGACCCACACTTCCTTACCCTGCAGACAGGGCATGATACTTTTAGCAGTTACTATAGCAATAACTGAGTAATTATTTTAAAAGAGCAGAAAAGGTGCTTCAGTGAAAATCATTTAAAATATCCTCATCTAAGTATATCCCACTGAAGCTTCAATGGCTTTTTGTTTTCCAATTTAAAAAAAAATAACAATTTCGATAAAAGCAACTTTTAATTACTCTAAAGTTTTGAAAAATCAAAGTATGTATATAAGACTGAAAATTTATATACATAAAAAAGTGATCTGTCCTGGGTTAAGCTGAGACAGAGTTACCTTTCTTCATAATAGCTAGCAAGAGGCTGTGTTTTGGATTTGTGCTCAGAAGAAAGCTGATAAAAAGTGATGTTTACACGGCTGCCAAGGTCTTTCAGCTTCTCTGTCTGTCTGCAAACAGGAGAAGCTGTGAGGGAGCACAGCCCCAGTTACTAGCCCAGGATCTGATCTTCGGNATTTGTATATGATATTATTTTCAGTATTATTGTAGTTTAGTTATTAAATTGTTCTTATCTCAACCCACAAATCCTTTTTTCCCTTTACCCCTATCCTCGGGGGTGGGGGAGGTTGAATAGAGTGAACAGGTGTGTGGGTTGTCTCCCAGCCAAGGGCAAACCCATCACAACATTTTAAGCAGATAAACTGATAGAGCCTACAAAAATTTAAAAATAGGTATAACAAAATACATACAGCTAGCTGAGGCTTAGATTCTACAAATCACATTACACTAAAATAAGTTCATGACAGGAAGCATTATACCCCCTAGTAAATGCCTGTAGGATTATGCACAGAATTTACCTTCCTATGACATTTATACATACACTAATACATATACATATAGAGAGGGTTGGTTTTTTTTCAGTTGGTCTTATCATAACACTGAGAAGTAAAAAGAAGTCCCCTGCCTTTCAGATGAGAATTCTGCTAATGAATTGGAAGTTATATCTTACCGTCAGCTTTATAAGCTCATCTGAACATTGCTTGTATCTGGTGTTATGGGTATATTCCATAATAAAACAAGCTCAGAAAAGCAAAATAAGAGGCCTATAAGACCAAATTTAAAAATATCTTGAATTAATTAGTACAACTGCAGCTTTAGGTGGAAGCAACAATAAACTTTTCAAGCTTACTACATGCAAGACTTCCTGGAAGTAAAAGTCCCTCTCAGAATATTATTTATTCACCAGATGGAAATGGGCAAGTTTAAAAGTATATTGTAAATAATTGCAACAACTAAATAAGTCCTGGTTTTTATATTTGTACCTTAGAGAAATGTTTTAATTATTTATTAAATGGAAGACACACTTGTGCACGCACTTTTATCATTTACCTTCAACTCTAGGTCAGTAAATATTTTAGTGAAGTCAAATTATTACAAAGAAACATAATTTTAAAAACTAAGAGACTTGACCACAAGATTATAGTTGGAAAACAGCAGATCACAGCATGTACATTTTCACTTCTTTCTGTGCCAAGACTTTAAGATTCATAAAAGCGTTAGGATGCCACAAAGCACAAATTCTATCATATCAAATGATGGAAAGCAATAGCATTCCACTTCATGAAAACTCAGTAATTCCAATCACTCCCAAGATGACCAGATGTCTTCAATCCCAGAAAAGAATTAAGAGCCTGAGCATTCAAGAGAGCAAGAGCTGACTGAGAGAGCAAGAGCCAACTCTGCAAGAGAGGGAGATGACCCAGAGAGAGAGAACTTCTGGACAGAGCCTCATCTATATACTGGGCATGACATGCGTGATATGGAATAGACCATTGACCAATTTGGGTCTCAATCCTAAACCTAAGGTCAGATCCTAGGCTAGTAANACAAAATCTCAGAAACCACTTAACACTCAGCACTAACTTTTTCAATTCTACTTTCTATTAAGCTTGAGTCTCTACACAGCATCTACTGGATGGAAATATAAGCTAAATTCTTAAGTGGTTTTCCCATTTCATGGTCTCCACTTTTCTTGTTCTCAACAAAGCAATTCAAACACACATATTTTTCTCAGATTGCACACTAATTTTATTAGAATTACAGTTTGTGACAGTGCTGATCATTTACTCTTTGCCAACAGGACAGGGAAAGATGAAGAAGAAGATATGAAAAACTTCAAGACAGACCACACATGCTTTCTAGTCCTCATATTCCACAAAAAGTATGATGGAAAACACAGAAATTCATTCTCCCAGAAGACTGTTAGTAAGATTAACAATCTAGGTATGCTGTAAATTGATTATATATAAGGAGACTACTAAAATGTAACTAAAGCAAAGAAAGATTCATGTGCTATGGAATGCACTAATTCATATGTTTATGCTTACCCTAAGAGAATGTGGACATTGAAAATGTTAGAAACTCTAAACTGAAAACTGGGCATTAAGGAGAGAGGAAGAAGGAGAAGAAAGGATGGGAAAAATAACATGTTAATATATTACTTTGAAAATCATCCACTTTACACTGAAAGAAAGTTAATAGCTGCATATATTTAAGTACATTTGTGCACAGTATTTTAAATATTTTAAGGACACTAGGAAGCTATTTCACATACTGTAGTAACACAGATGAATACAAGAGACTCAAACAGAGGCATATTCCATGAAAAGACAGAACTCCAAAGAGTTCTGCTGCATCATATGAACACAGTGCATCTGTATTTTCTTTTGCCTGAGGAAGGCCAGTGGCCAAAATAAATTCTAATTTTCCCTTTATATTTCTTGAAGATGTATTTTCTCAAGTGAATTCAGTATCAGCAAGAGGTGACATAATGACATCTTTTTATACTCAAGTGCTCCATCTATTCGCAATGCAAATGCAACTCTCACTGTGTGCTGTGGTTGAAGAAATAAAGTGGTTTTGTTCCTGAACACGAAGTTGGTGATTTTAATAAACATATCATGCTGTTAATGTGAATAACTTCTTGAACTGAATCATAACAGACTTAATGCCATAGATGTTAAAGCAAACAAACAGAAACTTGAAGGATCAATTTTAACCAAGCCATTCTTACATTCTTATTTATGTGAGCTACTGAGGTTCGTCACCTGGACTACTGACCACAAAGGAGTGTAAATTGTGAGGGTTTGACAAGTGTTTGTCATGACATATTATTTTACACAACTCCTGAAGCTCCTGCCTCTAAGTGAAGAGAAGATAAATAAAAGAGTTTAATAATTCTCTACTTGATCTTGAGACAGTCTATCTAATGTGGAAAAAAAAAATCTCACATAACTGAGGAATTTTGGAGGAGTTAGTATTACAGAACGACTATTTTTCAGTCTTCAACAGGAAACTATCTAACACACAGCTCTTCAGTAGTCTTAAATAAAAACTATATGAATTGATAGTTCATAATTTTAGAGGTGGTCAGGATTATAACTCGGAACCACAGTATCTCTGGCAGGCACTCTATTTCCTTTGTATGTTTGAGGTTGAGCAAAAAGGAGGAATAAAAAAAGGCAAATGATTACTAGAAGAAAAAAGATTCACATACTTTAGACAGAAGAATTAATTTAAGAATTAGGTACAATAATAGATATATCCAGTTCAAAGCATGATGCAGGGGAAAAAATAAAATCCCTTCGCTTCTTACTCCCTACTGCTTTTTAATATAAATTAATGAAAAAATAAATGTAGTAAATGCAGCCTATTTCTAATTCTAATAATGAAGTTCTTAATTTCTCTTTTTTAATTCGAACTTCAGATTTTGAATTTTGGTCAAAATTCCAAAATACTAAAATCCATTTATTGAAAATAGATGTTTTATGGTCTAAAAGAACCTCTGCTATAACCACATTCACAGAAATCAAGTCAGCATGTAAAGCCTGTTTACCAGATGTCATATGGACACAGCTAAAAGCTGCAGTAAGGGTGGCTAAACAAATATCGTGAGGACTCATGCCGAGATAGATTGGCTAATCAGATACAACCGTGGGAATGCCTAACATACAGAAGAGGTGTATCATTTCAGTGACTCACTGTCTTCCAGAGTGTGAGTTTTCTACAAACTTCTGAAATATATTCTACCTATACAAGAAGGGATTGCAAAAGCCACAAACTCTAGAAGAACCAAAAAACCTTCTTTTGAAGTTAGCTTTCATAGGAATTACTGAAGAATTACATAATATAAATTTTGAAACATACCCTTCAGATTCAAAACCATTTAGCAAATTGTCCAATATCATAGAGGGT
>VZTO01012038.1:0-16216 GCA_013400615.1 Syrrhaptes paradoxus
AATAGGTATTCTCAACCTCTTCATGAAGAAATAGCACTGCATAAATATTTAAAACATCGGAACATTGTCCAGTATCTTGGATCTGTTTCAGAAGATGGATACATTAAAATTTTTATGGAGCAGGTGCCAGGAGGTTTGTATCATTCTGAACACAGGAATCAGAAGCAGTTGGGACTCTAAACTTAGTGAAAGCCAATAGATGTGCACCTAATATGTTTGTGCTCCGTATATGGTTTTTCTGTTGAGACATTAACTACAGGTGGCATTCTTCTCATATAAAGAATAGATTTGAAGTGTACAGGTCCCACTGTTCCAGTGTCTCACCACCCTNTAAACCTAGAGAAAAGTCCTTAAAAGTATCTGGTGTCAAGTACTCATGTGTTATAAAATAGTGGAGTTAGAGCTGTATAGTCCATTTAGCCTGACCATCTGAATGATGATTGGAGCTTTTAGGATAAGTTTCTGTTGAGCATTAATACTGATTGAGCAATTAAGTATTATTTTGCATCTGCTATATACAGAGCACTATTATTTCTTAGGTAGATTAGAGAAACAAGCTAAATGCTTCCCTTGCTAATAATTTCCAGTTTTGTTCCTCTAGCATTTTCTACATTTTAAGATGTGAAGTCCCTCTGTATTCTCTCTAGGTTATGTTTCCATCTTCCTTTTGGTATTTGCTCTTCAGTGTCAAAGATGTGTCAGATTCTTGTGTTAAATTCTTGTGCAAATAGAATTTGCAAAATAAAAACAGAAATAAGAAAACCAGGAAAAAAAGGTTCAGGTTTTCTAGGGAAGGTCTAGACAAACATCCAAAGTGTAATTAAATACATCTGAAACATTCAGTATAGGGAAGCTGTTTAATTTTTGAAATCCTGTGACCTTCTCACCTGAAAGCTGAGACACTTTGACACGTATGATGCATGCAGATGTGATAAGTTTATACTAGTACTGCCACTTGTTCTCCTGCACTTGTTGAAAGTATCAGCTGGTGGTGTTTACCTACCTTTTTTTTCCTGTTCATATGTGCACAGTAGAGTGTGCTGTGATTAGTTGCTAATGTCAAGATATTATTGAATCAATTCATAGAATCATAGAATGGTTTGGGCTGGAAAGGACCTCAAAGATCATCAAGTTCCAACCCCCCTGCCATGGGCAGGGACACCCTCCACTAGACCAGGTTGCTCAAAGCCTCATCCAGCCTGGCCTTGAACACGTCCAGGGATGGGGCATCCACAACCTCCCTGGGCAACCTGTTCCAGTGTCTCACCACCCTCACAGGNTTTTCGGGCCCTCTTCTGGACTCACTCCAACAGGCCCATGTCCTTCTTATGTTGGGGCCCCAGAGCTGAACACAGTACTCCAGGTGGGGACTCATGAGAGCAGAGTAGAGGGGAAGAATCACCTCCCTGGACCTGCTGGTCCTGCTGCTTTTGATGCAGTCTAGGATGTGGTTGGCTTTCTGGGCTGCAAGCGCACACTGCCAGGTCATGTTGAGCTTCTCATCAACCAACACCCCAAAGTCCTTTTCCTCAGGTCTGCTCTCAATCCGTTCTCCACCCAGCCTGTATTTGTGCTTGGGATTGCTTTGACCCACGTGCAGGACCTTGCACTTGGCCTTGTTAAATCTCATGTGGTTTGCACAGGCCCACCTCTCGAGCCTGTCAGGGTCCCTCTGGATGGCATCCCTTCCCTCCAGCACATTGACTACACCACACAGCTTGGTGTCTTGGGCAAACTTGCTGAGGGTGCACTCAATCCCACTGTCCATGTCTCCAACAAAGATGTTAAACAACACTGGTCCCAGTACTGACACCACTTGTCACTGGTCTCCATTTGCACATCAAGCCGATGACTGTAACTCTTCAGATCTTCAGACATTTTCTTCAGATATTTTAAACTCTAGAGCCAGCCTTCAAAAGGAACCAGCTGTTCAGATTATGCAAGATTCTTTGAGGAAACTTCACTTTTGAAAGCAGTTGAAAAATTCATTTAGCTGAATTTGGCTGGCACTAAGTAGACCCATTGCACTTCGTTTATTATGAGCAGAAAAAGCAAAACTCTCTATTTTGCTTCATGATTAAAGTACTTCTGTTATTTAAACAAAGATTAGAAGTAGGGGAAGTGTGGATGGCCTATCTCCTACTGTGAACATACATTACTTGGTTTCTTTCAGGAGCTTTCTTTCCCCTGTCTCTGAACATTTCCAGAAGTTAACCCCATATTTGCAAGGAAAAGGCTATTTCCTTTTTTTAATTCTTAAGGAAGAATTTGGCTTAATTATACGTACTGCATTTCTATTGTATTAAGATATCAAGCAAAGGTTTAATCCAGACTTAAATGTTTCATGTTATTTTGAGGATTTTACTATCTTGGTATATTTTCTTCTCAACTCTTGTAGGCAGCCTCTCAGCTCTCCTAAGATCCAAATGGGGTCCAATGAAAGAACCTACAATTAAATTTTACACCAGGCAGATTCTGGAAGGCCTTAAGTATCTCCATGAGAACCAGATTGTACACAGAGATATAAAGGTAATTTTTCCTTTAGGATGTCTTGTGTGATACGCTTTTTATCTCATTTACTTCAGTTAGTTTTACTCTAATCTGAACTAGGATTTTTAATAGGATTTCAAGGAAGCTTAAAACAAAAGGAAAGAATAAAACAACCCTTTCTCCCTGGTGCTCCTGGAAAATTCCTTAGTAGAAAAGTATATTACAAAGCTAACCACAAATTTGAAGGAGAATCTAGACACTGAGATTTGGAATCTGTACTCATCTGTCTCCCTTCCCCTCTACCTCTCTTTCTCTCTCATCCAAACCACAGGGGGATAATGTTTTGGTGAACACCTATAGTGGCGTGGTAAAGATATCTGATTTTGGTACTTCCAAACGGCTGGCAGGAATCAACCCATGCACTGAAACATTTACAGGTAAGACTAACGTAGCTGCATTTATAAGGGTTTTGATGATTTAGAGTTAGAGCCACGAGCCTCTTTGGATTTGTGATGAAAACACGATGAGGTCTCTCTTTTCAGGGAAGTGAAAATGGGAGTGTGATCACCGTAAACACAGGCTTACTAACTTTTTTTCTTTTTTTTAGTGTAATTATCGTTCATTTTACTTTTTTTAACTTCGTAAGTGTGATGGGGTAATAGTTTTTCTTCTAAGTGTTTTTCGTTAAGTAGCAATTGATTTGTTGCAATTACATCTGGAAACACTTGAATACAGCAACTTTTTCATTTAATAATCTTGATATTAGTAACTTATACATGCACTCTTTCTTGAGGTATGTCTAAAAGTGCAGGAAACCAAATGCAAACATAAATACTTTCCGTTTTGAACCATTAATTATAAAACCTAATCAAGGATAACTTGGTGTTAACAGCAGTAACAGTTTACATGAAAACACTAGGCTGGTATGTTACAGAAAATCTTTCATATACAACAAGGTAGTAAAAACAAGATGATATATGGAAAAATGGTATCTGAGAAAAAGTCACCATACTGTAATAAAAAGAGGTAAATATTTTCTTGTTCCCTTCTTTGTTCTCTTGCATGTTTCCAGCCCTGTTTGTGCCTCAGAGATGTAATTTACCATGAGAATAAATATTTTAATTAAGTTCTCATTTTGGATTTAAAGTCAATAAGCAGGTAGCTAGAGCCCAGAGGGTCTTAAAAGGTCTCTTGCAATTTGTTTTGTTCCTTAAGTCAGTGCATAAACTCTGTGGATTTTAGTCCTTATGCAATATAATCACATGATTTGAAGAATCAGACTTGTGGTGGTTTAAATGTTATATCCCTCCATTCAAGACACGCAGCCCGAGGGCAAAGCTGTGGCTTGAACTTTTGTACTACAACAGTCACGTTTAATGAACATGGTAGTATCCAATCCCTTTTATCTTCACCAGATGTCCTTTACTTAATAGTTCACAGCTTTAGCACAGTGTAATTTTATTGCATCCTTATGAAGAAAAATGATTTAGTTTAAGGATGTCATAACAAAGCTGGTAGGAATTCATGTGGAGAAAGTACTGTAGTGTTCGAAACATTTCCAAACATCTGTTGGTTTCTGTTGTTGGGGTGGACTGTCTTCCTGTAAAGACTTCTTGTTAGTGGTGTTAGTGTATGCTGGGATAGCAGTGATTCCAAATTGACCATAGTTTATTTAATTTTTATTGTTCTTTCTGTTTCTCAGTATTATAACTGGTATTACAGTCTGATTGTCTGCAGGTAAACTTTAGAGACATTCAGATTTGTCTGTTAAGAGCCAACTATAGGCTTAGGCAGGATCTTATTCTGCCAACATGTATAGCTATTGAAGTTTCGACAGAGATCCCTCCCCTCCCCACTAACCTTGGATGTCAGAAGTTACAAGCACATCCAAAAGACTTCCTGGAACTGCAATTTATGATGGGTTCCCTTATTTTTTCAGTTACCGTGTAATTGATTTACCTTGCTTGCAACCCTGATTGTTTTTGTGTAAAACTTTAGAATTTTTTTAATGTTCTTATCTTTATAATCTTATATTTTTTATAGTAGATACTTTTCAAACTGACTTATTGAAATTCCCTGTCACTAGTGTTCTCATGAAAAATTATTCTTATGAAGACTATCTGTCACTCTGCAGGTTTTCATCACCTCTTACATGCATAATCCTTACAATTCAGTGTTTGCAAAAATTGTTTGATAAAATTTTACATTCTGAAGATTTAGATTATGTGGTGAATATACTTTCAGCTTTTTGAAGCCTTGTATTAGAAAGGGGGGAAAAAGACAGCTTATAGAAAAGATGTTAAAACATAAGTTTCTGTCTAGTTTTCAGTCTTGATAAAGGAAATAAAATATTTTGGCTATGCAGGTTGCATTTGGCAATTATTAGCTTGCTTAGTGGTGTGTTAATTCTCCTTAATAAGAACGAAGACTATAACACTTCACTATTTTTTTTGCCCTGGCTAGGAACTTTGCAGTACATGGCTCCAGAAATCATCGATAAAGGGCCACGAGGATACGGTGCACCAGCTGATATCTGGTCACTAGGTTGTACCATTATTGAAATGGCAACAGGCAAGCCTCCATTCCATGAACTAGGGGAGCCTCAAGCAGCAATGTTTAAAGTAAGCTTTTTTTGCTATAGAGTTTATGAATTTTCAAATACTAACTTATTTTTTTAATATTAATTTAATTGATAGTACCCTTTGGTTACATGGGATGTTTTGCACAAAGCCACAGTCTGACCTGTGTTCTTAACACTCACTGAATGATCCTTCTCTGCTGTAAGTTGTACTGCTCTAGGGGGTCATCATTTATTTCTGTGCTGGAAATAGGTCATGACTCAGAGCAGCAACCTGAAAAATGAGTGAAGATTTATGAAAACTAATATTCTCTACCCTCTTACTCCTGTCATCTCCTGTTCTTGGTTTATGATTTCCTTCTCGGCAGCCAATCTCTCCAATAATAACAATCAACTTATTTCTGTTCTTTTAAGTCATTTTTTATAAGCTTCACTCCCAGAGTAACTGTTTGCCTTGTCTTTCAAAGGCATAGTCTTTGCAACATGGTAGGAAGCTATGGTGGAAGGGAGCGGGGGGCTAAGTTTACAGGATTTCTGGTATGTACTGAAGGAGTAAAATACTCTGTAATTTACATGCTAAGTCCTTTGGACCAAAGCTACCTTCTTGGTAAACTGTTGCCTCTAGTACTTTGCTTCTCTGTTTTCAAATGCACAAATTAACACTTGAGAAGAGAATGCTTCAGATAGTTTTGATAATAAATGTATTTGAAAAACGTTACTTGTTCTAACTCTAAAACCAACAGCAGTGTAAAAGCTATAATGTGATAATGTGTCAAATATGGAGGCTGAAAATTTTTGGGTCTTCCACTGGCTTGCAGTAGACCTTTAGTAAACTACTTAGGTTTTCACTTATGCTTCTTAGTCCTCATTCTTATAATGGGCAAAATATCACATCCATAATCCAGCAAAGTGCTTTAAATTATCAATATTGTTGATTCTTTTGCGTATGTTGTTGAAAGTCACTGTGTGAGCGCTAGTATCGTTATTAATGAAACCACGGTAGCAAAATCAGATCTTTATCAATAAGTGTATATAGTAAGGTGAGCTGTAGTTCAGTGTGGCATGTAATGCCATGCGTCATGCTAGGCGTGTGAGTTGTCCCATGTACAGCAGCTACAAGTTAAAAAACAGGATGGATGGTTATGGGTCTTGATGTCGTTATTTCAACAGTATAATATGTCACCTCAGTGCTGTGAACTTGTGACACTACCTCAAATGAAGCTACCTCGGTGAACACGCTTCGGTTCACTAAAGCTTTCCTGAGGGAGCCACAGAAAAAGACTTTTTTCCACATCGCTGTAAATGTCAGATATGGTTCTGTTGGCAGACGCCTTTTCATCCTATGTATCTGGCACATAGTTGAACTTTTCAGTGAGTTCCACGCCTTATTTTTCAGCACAGTTTATTGAACTGAACCCAGCTTCAGACCTGGGTGCTTGACGAGCTCTGCGCAGGCTCACAAGGTGCAAGGGACTGCGAGTGTCCCTATGTCCTGCCCATAAATACTTCCAGGCCACAGAGCTGTGTTTGGAAGTCTCAGAATTGGCATTTTTTAAAAATACATTTCTTGCCCCTTTTTCTTCAAGGATGTGGCAAGAGTTTTTAGCATTGTTATTGAAGACTGTGTTAATGTGCTACAGTCAGGCATTTGGTTTTGTTTTCTGTTTCTTGGCTCTGCTGTGACCTGCTTGGAACTGCCTCTTGCTGGGCACCAGAAATTGCAAACTGTGGTTTCTTTTTGCTGTGTAATGGAAGTAAACAAGCTGGAAGCTAGGCTTGAAGCCAGAAATGAAGCAGACCAACTGGGCAGGCATGTAAAAAGAGCAGAAGCCTGGAAAACTTGAGATATTGAACTTTTGAGGTCCCCACCTCCACATGTGCACACTCTGGCGTGCATAGTGCAGGCAAGCAGAAGGTCTAACTCTGGCTGTGCAGTCACAATAGAAATTGCCAATGACCAAAGAGTTGAACAAAGTAGAGAAAAGGGGTTAGAGTGAACCCAGAATGGGAAATAATTCCTGGCTGAACGTACATTGTGTGATACTTCATCTATGAGCATAGTATGTGTGCGTCTGGTTCTGTCTGAAAGGAGTGCAAACAAATGACATCCAGCGGAGACAAAGTAAACTGATGTTGCCATGGAGTTTCTGGATGCTTGACTGCAGAATTTATTCCCCTTGAGCCACAGAGATTAAGATAAAATCAGAGACATACACTCAAATTTCCTGGTCCTGGTTTGGATCATCTTGAGTTTTGTTGAGTGCATAAGGATATAACCTGGCACCAGAGTGCCATCAGCCTGTGACACTGCCCCAGCTGTGACACTGTGTGAGCCTGCCCCCAGAGTGCACAGGGAGGAGTGGGCTGACCGTGGAGACGGGTATGTCAAGAGAAGTTGTCAGAGCACAGCAAACCAGAAACTGTCTTCTGTCTGTGCTCCAAAGCAAGAATTTTGTTGTGCTGATGTTTTGAAGTGGTGAAACTATATATATCCCATTTATAAAGTGCTGTCCAAAATGCACATGGGGTTTTGCAAATCAGACAGAGATACTCCATCAGACAAGGTAAATGTATAGATGCAACAGGAGATAACATGATGTTATTTATTTCTTTTTTATTTTATTTCTTTATTAAATACATCAATTTAATTGTAGAGGTTAACAAGTTGCATATATTAAAAATGCTATGTGCAGGAAAAACTGAGTTTTGAATGTGCTTAGAGTCATGGTTTGGAAGGCCTTAATGCATTTATTAGCATTTTATGTTCTGCACTGTCATGTGAACAGGAGCACGACTGCTTAGAATTTTTTGCTTCAGCTTGCATTTAAGCTGAACCACTATTGTGAGTGCCTAACGGTGCCCCAGTGCGTTACTGCAGCTGTACAATGAGATTATTTAAAAGCAGCTGGCACTTGTTTAACTGCTGGGCTGTCATCTCCCTTGTGGCCACTATCTTTCTGCTTGTACTCCAGAGTTTTATGTAGAAATGCTGAGAGTACACACCATAATCTACCCAGATACATGCCATACCGTGCACGTGTTACACAACTCTTCAAAACATTTATACCAGGTTGGCATTAGAGAGTAAGAAGGCAGTGAAGGAGCTGGAAAAATCACTAGGGAGAAATCTGTAGAGGTTTACTTAAAGAAAGAGCAGTGGCTCTTGTTAAACCTTTGGATGTCATGTGATTTTCAGTTAAAGACTGAAAGGCTAGGGAAGACATCTGGGGTGGGGACAAGGTCTGGCAAGGTCATTGTGAGTGTTTGTACAGGGAAATTTGGCAGTGACAGGAGCAGAACAGGTGCCGGCCCCAGGCAGTCAGTGCTAGAGGAGGAAGGATTCCTGTTCCTGGGCATGAATGTGCTGGAGAGTCAGCGACTGAGAGATACGGTACTGGGCAGGGGTGTTGGGAAGCATTCACAATAGCTGGAGAATTTGTGGCTGGTAGAAGCACTTGGTGTGGATACCGTTCTGATCCTGGGATTGTTTGAAGGTAGATAGTTGGATACATCCATACCTTGACATTTGTGTAATACCGCACGGATATTCACGCCATGTTTGCAATGAAGAGAAGCAGGATTAGAACCTTGTTGTCACTTCACTGCTTTGTATGGGTACCTGAATCACTCCTTTTCCATGAGAGTCAGTGAGACATGAGAGATCACACTATAAGAAAGGTTTGGCCCATGGTCTCCTTGCAGTTGTTTAGTAAAAATAATGAGTATTTGTGTTTTACTTGCAGGTTGGGATGTTTAAGATTCATCCTGAAATTCCAGAATCACTGTCTGCTGAAACAAGGGCCTTTATTTTGCTCTGTTTTGAACCTGATCCTAGTAAACGTGTTACAGCATCTGATTTGCTCAGAGATTCCTTCATGAAACAAGTAAACAAGGGCAAGAAAAGCAGAATCGCATTCAAGCCTTCAGGTAAGGAATTATCAGCCAAATCCAAGTCAACATCATCATTAAGTGTTATATAAAAGATTGGAGTCATTAAGCACTCTCTTTCAGAAAGGACATTTCTTGTGCCAGGAAAGCAGCAGGAACTCAACTGTTGAAAGTGCCTGTGATTTGTAATTATACATATTTAAATTTAACAATCCCCACAAAATATGGTGTCTTGCTTATTTTGTGTTTTGCTTGCTGAAACCTCCCAACCCCATTTTTCCTTTCCCCAGAAATAAATGCCTCATTTATAGTCAATTAAAACTAGAAAAAATTGCATTTGGTGATGACTTTCCAAAGCAATTCTACATTTTAGATTCACAATTATATACGCTTCAGAGATCTGAGTTTTATAGAATAGGTGTTTGGCACCTGAAAATGTGGGTCTATCAGGTGCTCGGATCTACATGGCTCAGCATTTACAAACTTGATATGTGACTCAGAAATCTGGCACATAGCAGCTGTTTAGTGGGTTGTTTTATTTGCCTAGCGTGTTCCTTCACCCCCTGCCAACATATTACAGTTTGGGTCAGAAGGGACATTAAAGATCATCGAGTTCCAACCCCCCTGCCATGGGCAGGGACACCCTCCACTAGCCCAGGTTGCTCAAAGCCTCATCCAGCCTGGCCTTNTAAACCTTAATATAGACCTGCTAAAGAAATCACTAGTGTTTGAAGGAACAGTCCATTTAAAAACAGGGAAAGCCATTGGCCTTGCTGCTTCTTTCCTACCTGCACACGCACATGCACACACTACCAATGCAAATTGAATTGCTTCCCTTTTTGAGCTTTTTCCCCCTCAGCAAGGAACATTTGAAAGCATGGAATTCTAAGGGGAAAAACTAGCACAGAATTTATAACATCTATCTGAATTGGTTCCAGCAAGGAAATCTCTTGTCCTGAGAGGCACTGGGAACTGCAATCCCTGCAGTTACACGGGGATAAGGGGAGAGCTCACGCTGCTCAGTGAGGGCGGCAGCAGTCAGGAGCTACTGGCTGTAACTTTCTGCCCCACTGTAATAACGTTCTCTTGGGGCCTTTTTGGCCCTTGCATGAGGACATTTCCTGGAAAAATTGTGTGGCACGAGAAAGGGTGGAGCTTGCCTTGCTAGGCTGCCCTGGGAGCAACAGGCTCTGTCAAATACCAGGGGAGGTACTGCTGTCTTCTGCACCCCCTCCCTCCTCTTGCCTTCCTCCTTCCTTCTCTTTTCCTGCTCGCAGATGAAGTTCTGGAGGTCCTTCAGGTGCTGCAAGGTTAAGCAATGAGCTGCAGCAAGAAGCAAGCTCAGTGCTGACCATGGACATGAGTGGAGTGGGCAAATGCTATGAAAACTGTTTATTGGGTGAGAGGAGGAAAAAGCAACGTGGCTGCAGCCCAGTGTGTGCTTGGCTGGGCCAGAACTGGGGAAAGCTGTGCTGGGTGCCGCTGCCATCTCCAAGGGAGTTTGGGGGCATAAGGCCGGTGCTGGCCCAGCAGTTGCCACAGTCTCAGCTGCAGCAGTTCACTCCGTCTCCTCCCTCTGCTGTTTCCCCCACTGCCAATCTCCTCAGCTTTGTCCCCATCTTCCCATCCTCTCTCTTTCCCTTTTTTCTTTCCAGTAATAAAAGCAGCCCAGAGCACATCTCAGCCCTTTACTCTTGGGACAGCAACTTCAATTTTCTATGCTGCTGAGATGCTTTGAACCAGTACTCACAAGGTGACACTTATTGTTTCATTTCTGAGACTTTAACCTCAGCCATTTCAACATCAGTCATGTTCCACTGAGTATTTCAGAGCTCTCTGAAGAACTTTTAGCTTCTCACTCTGTTCCTCCCCCACCTCCACACAATTTGTATTGACAAGCATCAAAAACTTTTGTGATACTTCAGCTTCCTGGACGTGTGCACTCTGAGTTGACAGAACTTCTTCCTTACCTGTCCTGTCACACAGCTGCAAACTGGTAACCAGGATTATAGCAAGCTCTCAATATCTGTTTGTTTTTTTTCTTTTTTCTTCTAATTTCAAGAAAAAGGACAAGAGATTTCCTTCAGGCTAAGAGAGAGAGTCCTTATGGAGGGCAAGGAGACGAGGAAATGAGGCAGATGCCTTGGTTGTCAGAGAGGGAGCAAATATATGTCCATTAACCCAGTCTGGCAGGGGTGAGGAGGGCGGGTAGCAGAGCACTCTCTGCTTACAGATACGCCTGCGGAGGAGTAGCTGATGGTAACCCATTGGTTTGATTCAGGCTCCTTGAACAGCTGTCTATCCAGTTGTACAACTTTGTGAGAGCGGCACCAAGGGGAATGTGTACAAGTGCAGGGAAGGGTAACACAACAGCATTTCATCTGAGTATCTAGGTGCTTTGCCATCTTTGGGTTCAGCAGTTAGCTCATTCACACCTTTTATTGCTTACGCACGTCATGATTTTGAGTTGCCCTGCTGCCTTCTATCAACGAGGCTACCTCTCCCTCAGCCATTTTGCAAAATGAGGGTTTTTTGCATCACTGAAGATGATCATGGCTTTTTAAAGCACATTTCCCTTTTCTGCCTCGTTCTGTTACACGTTTTACAATGTCTGTTCACAGATTATAATCGCAATACATCCCTCTCGCTGCCGGTCCATGGAGAACAAGCTGGCAGCAGCAGCAGTGAACATGGCTCTGTTTCGCCAGACTCTGATGTACAGCATGATGTGTTTTTCAAAAGGCCAAAGAGATCCATTTCAGAGATTCAGACAAAGCATCCCATTTCCCATTTATTAAGGTAAAGCATTTGCTTTTTGCTTAACATCCGTGAAGGATTAGGTGGATTTAATTCACATTATATTTTATCTGAGGGCAATTTTTTCACATGATTAGATACGCAGTGTGTTAAACAAGAAGCGAGTTGTACAGGCAAGTCGCCAGTTAATTTAAATATTGTCTATATTTAATTAGTGAACAATGATTCTTTCTCCTTAAGGCTTACATGTATTTATATACTTTTCCCTCCCCAGTGAAAAAATGTCAGTTGTCTTACTGACTGAGTGCATACGGATCCAGGAGTTAGCAGAAGAGCTGACCCTTCCATGTAGTCATTAAAAAAAAGTGGGAAAGGGACAGCAGAAAGATAGTTCTGCTGATCAGAGAGCACAAAGCAATACTTTCAAATGAGTATGTTGCAGTATGGGGCCAGAAAAAAAAGAATAGTTATCTCAGCAGGGGTTTTCAGGTTTCCTCCCTAAAACTGAACCAGCGCTGGGTGATATAGATGCCAGCTTATCAGCAGGATGAAATCAGCCTTCTGCTTTCAACTTCAGTGAGGTTTATGCCAGCTGACGATCAGAACCATCTTCTGCCTCACAATTAGTGAGGTTTAACAGTCTGATCAATCCACTGCTGTAGTTTAACTCACTTCTTAACCTCTTAAGTGTCCCTACTCGCTTCTGACAGTACTGCCGTGTTGCTAATGCTGAGGTATCTCTTGTGCCTGTGGCCCGGTTGCTGATGCAGTGTGCCTGATGAGGGCTCAGCCTCGGAGGACAGGAGCTCTTCTCCTTCTGTTGAGGATAAGGACTGTGGTCTGTTTCTGCTGCGGAAGGACAGTGAACGCCGAGCGATCCTATATAAAATCCTTAAGGAAGAACAGAATGAAGTTGCTTCCAATTTGCAGGACTGTATTACACAGGTAATGTCACTTCAGCTCTCCTTTTCCCATGTCAAAAGGAAAATGACAAGGTAGGTAGTACCATTCCTTTTCTGAAAACTAATAAATGCAAGTGCTTGGATTGTTCCTTATGAAGATCTTTAATCTCTAAGGCCTGTAACTGAGGGGGCCATTTGCTAGTGGATGAATGGATAGCGAACACCACCTTTTGCATGTTGCCGGGCTCTTGGGTTTTTTTGGAGGGGGAGGTTTGGTGCATTTGATGTGGGATTGGGAGGCTGAGGTTGGTGGGTTGGGTGGGTTTGAAGTTGTGTTTTGTTTTGGCTTTTAGGGACATGGAAATGGAACAACAGGTAGTAATAGGTATTATTTGCTTTAAGGATAGAGAACTGATTAACCACTTTTAATTTAAAACAAATGTAAACTAGGTGCCAAGAACACAGTACATGAATCTTAAAAAAAAGCTACGGTAGATTTTCTTTAGGGAAGGGTGAAGTGGGAAGGTTTAGTGACCGTAAAGAAGCAAGAAAAATCAGTGTTCAGTTAACCCGTAGCCAAGCAGTAGCAGAGGTGATTGCTTAGCCTTTTCCTAATGTCTGCTTCTGCTGTGCTACAGATGTCTGTTCTTACCAAAGCTCTGGGTTTTCACCTCAACTGCATTCACAGCAAGGGCAGCCTGCTGGCTCTTCCTGCGGTACCCCCTGGCCGGCTGCTGCTCTCGGTGCAAAGGCACTTGCAGCACCGCTGCTGGGGTCCCTGCTGCTCCTGGGCAGCTCCAGCTGAGCCCGGCGTGGGCAGCTGGCTCCACACAGACCAGGGGTTTGCTTCTCCTCCATGAGAACGGCGCAGTTCGTCTCGCCCCAGACCCTGGGGGCTCCTGTAGAGCTTTACAGGCCCAAGAGAAAGGCCCACAGAACTCAGGCTGGGGGAGCAACTGGGGTAAATTTCTGCTCTGAGCTTAAACTGCAAAAGAACTAATAACCTTACAGAGGAGTAACATTCCTATGTGAGATCTCAGTCAGAAATAACCAGGGCTCTAAATATTTTCCAGGATAAAGAAGGATTATTTAGCAGCAGCAAGTCCTACCTCAGTCTCCAGCTGTTTTTCAGCACTGCTGTAATCCTTTTTTTTCCGTAATTTCTGTAATGCTTCTCCCTTTACCTTTTAATTATACAGGCTGTTGTTCTTACAGACACTTGGATAGCTTTAACTGTAGGAGTTACGGACTGAAATCATAGAATGAACACTTGAGTACTATCACTGTGTAGTCTTGGACCTTTTTCTAACTTATGATGAATGCATATATAAACATTTTTTTTGGCTAAGGAAATAAAATGTCTGCATAATTAGATATAAGTCCAGATTTAGCTCATTAGAAGGATAGCATCTGAAAAATTTGGGTCTCTCTTATGAACTCATTCTGCTGTTTTTATGGAGGAGGGCTGCCCTCTGCAGTACGTTGGAGAAATGTGTGGACTTTATCTGGACCCTCTTCCCTTTGTGACAGCCACTATAGCAGTAGACTGTGTTTTGGAAAATAGGAATGGCTATTAAAAGAATTTAGTTAGAAAAAGGTGGAAAATAAAGGCTTTGCGGAAACTAAAGTTCTGTGATTTCTGTGCATCGGTGTGAAATATACATGGGCAAAGCTATACATTTTAACCCTAAAAATACTAATGCTACTAATTAAGATGTTTAATGATTCTGGGATTTACTTGACATAGACTCATCATCTTTTCTCCAGAGCTCTGAAGAACTGCAGCTTTCAGTGGCTCACATCAAGCAAATTATTGGGATTTTAAGGGACTTCATACGCTCTCCAGAGCAGAGAGTGATGGCTTCTACCATATCCAAGTTGAAAATGGATTTGGACTTTGACAGCACTTCCATCAATCAGATTCATCTGGTGCTGTTTGGATTTCAGGATGCGGTGAGTCCCTGGCCTAGCACAGGGGAAGAAGAGTTCTCCCTGGACAGCCTCTGCGCTCTTCCTCACTCCTCTTCCATCTTACCCTGCTCATGCAGAAGAGCCATTTTCTGCCCCAGTTCCTCAGAAGCTCTCTTGGGAGCTTGCTGGGGAGGGTGGGAGGATGTAGGCAGTATCGAGTAGACAAAGCCTTGGTGACTGCTCGTATAGAAGACTAAGAAAAGACTAAAGGTGTTTGAAGGTCAGGTTTTCCCTGGTAACCTGTGGATCACCAGTGCCGAGAGTTCCCTTGCTCTAGGAGGAAGACTGGGGTGCAGCCAAGTTCTTCAGAGGGGCACATGGGGCTGGACACAGAGCCCTGATGTGCTGGACCCTCAGTGAGCTTCACCGTGAGCTCTAACGTTGGTTCTGCATCCTACTTTTATTTCCTGTTCTACCCCTCCTTGTGCTGTAGAGGGGCTTGAATGTCCCAGTCTGGGCATGGTGTGATAGCTCTAGCCTCAAACTGTCAGATCTGCTGTGCAGACTTTCAAAGGTGGGAGGGTTTTAGTGACTCGTGCAATTGTTACTTGACAGAACATCTCACTATTGAGAAACAAGATTTTCTTTCCTAAGGTGTAAGCAAATGTTGTTTGCTTCTGCTTTTACTTGCTTATTCATTTATAGGTGAACAAAGTATTAAGAAATCATTTAATAAGGCCCCACTGGATGTTTGCAATGGATAACATCATTCGCCGTGCAGTCCAAGCAGCAGTCACTATTCTTATTCCAGGTAAATCAAAGCAGCTGAAAATAATGTATTTTTTCTAAAAAGGCTGTTTGCATATCAGAGAGTTATAGCAAATGAAACAGTTTAGATGTCTAATCTGTCAGCGTGCCATTAACTGCATCCCATGTGCCACTGCATCAAAGGCACAGGGTCAGAATGTTGCACAGAAGGAAGTGTTGATCTGGAAGATTAATGCTGTACTTACAGTACCAAAGTACATAATGAGGAGATAACCAGTGGTTCTGCACCACCAGGACAAAAAAAGGCAAATTAAGTTCAGCCTAAGCTGGAGCTTTTCCAGCAAGAAATAAAATGACTGTACAACATTTTAATGATGTCCAAGGTGGGTAATGCTGCGCAGGTCTGGCTATGTGTTCTGAAAAACGATTACTGAGCTGTGGAACAGATGCAAAGAAGGGAGTGCATTAGTATGAGGAGGAGTATGGGTTTGGCCTGCAGAAAAATCATCACCACTGAAAAGGAGGAGGACAAATGACTGAGAACTGTCTAGAAATAAGTTGGAAATTTGCAAGTAGTTTTGTAGCTCTTGAAGTGCTGAGCACCCCTTCCTGTGTGAGAATGTTCTGACACCAATCAGTGATGGTGAGCCCTTTCAGTCCAAAGTTGTTTTCACTTTCAAGCCAAATTGGCCAAATTTTTTAGGACTTTGTAGAAGAAAAATGCCAGCTATTCTCTGGTGGGAAGGGTGGCCACCTGCAGCAAGTTCTGAGAGAACTGGGGTTAGAAATGCTACCTGGAAAAGAGGAAGGCTTTATGAATTCTTTGGTCAAGGGCACTAGGGGAAAACTTTTTTTTTTTTTTTAATGTAAGCTTTCAAGGGTTTCTCATTAATACCTCTGAAGACACACTTGTCCAAAAAAA
>VZTO01012039.1:0-14621 GCA_013400615.1 Syrrhaptes paradoxus
TTCCTGTGTGGCTATTTTGATATGGTGGAGAAGAAAAAGGAAATAAGGTAAGTATAATAAAGAACTACTGACTGGTCTTTGGCACAAGGTCCAAGCAGACTTCATGACAGTTCAGTTCTTTCAGCAGTTCAACTGCACTTCTCCAGTAAAAGACCTCACCATAGAACTGTAAAATGGATCAAATCTACTATGTCAGATTTCCTATTCAATTAATATGTATTCTTTTATTAATACATCTCTTTGCTTTTTGAACTTCCACAAACTTCTGGCATTTCAAAAGTATTGATATGTGAAAAAGTGCCCTGCTCGCTGATTATTTCATCAATATGTCTTGATCTTGTATTGGAACATATAGTGAATGACCTTCCCTCTACTTATTTTCTAACATTTGATTATGTTTCTGCGATTGCTCCTGAGCTTTGACCTGTTGTTTCCATACAATTCTCTCCCATAGCTTCAATTCTCTCCCATAGCTTCAAGATTTTTTCTTAACAGTGGACATCTGTTTTTTTTAAGGTGTACTGATTTACATTTAGCTATATTGAATTTCATCTGCCTTTTTACTCCTCTTCATCCCATAATTTCAAAGCTTACAAAAACTCTTTGCTGTAGACTTAATTTCATTAATTATGTTTAATAATGTGCTTTGAAATTAATTCTGAATGAGATGGAGGAAGAAGAATAAAATTGAGATCAAATCTTTGTCTAATAAAGATTAGTGTGACTCAGATTACTTCAATGGTTTTTAGCTGATTTACACCAGATGAAGTGCTGGCCTGCTCACTGAGTTTCAAAATCACAACTGGTTTATTCAAACGATTTATTCCGTGCAGCTTTTTCAAATGTCAGTTTTCAATTTCACACCAAGCCCTGAACTGATCAAGCAGTTGGATTAGATGATCCCTGTAGGTCCCTTCCACCTGAAACATTCTATTCGACTTCTATTCTATTCTATTTTAGCATATTCTATTCTACTCCACTCTACTCTAGCTCATTAAAGGTCCCCAAGAGAACTATGTGTCTTACAAAGTAGCAATTATTACATTATAGAAGAGCAAACGCCTTTATGTTCTAAGCACTGTTCCCCTAAAATGCAATGTTGTCTGAAAACCTGCAAATACTTGTTGATAGTCATGGCAGTGTGCTCCTTGAAGGCAACAAATACAGGTTTTCAAGGTCAAAGAGATAGACACAATATAAAATGTGGTGATTTGCTACGACAGACTGTCAGCAGTTTTTTTTGTTCCATGTCAAGTGACACTATAGCTGTCTCAGTAAGAAAAATAAAAGTGTTATAACTAAAGGCACCAGACCTTCAAACCATTTTATTCCACTTATGCATCTACTTAAGGAACTCCTGTTGTACACCACTTATTTAAGCTAACAGAAAGATTGCCAAACAGACTGAGAGGGTTTGTAATAAGACTTAAACTCCAAAAAAAGATCAGATCAATAGAGTTTATAATTTACAGAAAACAAGTTCAAACATAATACTTATTTTGATTACTACAGTGTGTTCTATGTTACAACACTGAACTAAGAAGAGTAAGTAAAAGTCAATGTTGAATTTACACCAGAATGAAAGGATGGTGCTAAGGATGGTGAAAAGATTTTGTTTATATGAATATTATTATTGTGATAGGAACATTTTTGATTTGTGACCCCATTAATGCAAATTGCAATAAATTGACTCTTTGCTCACTTTCTACTCTTTTTTTTTTTAAGATTTGTATCAAGCTACCTCAGTAGCTTCGCTTTGAGAATATTTAGAATATTAGCATTTATTAAAAGGGATCAGCTACTACCAAATGTCAAACAGGTATTAGATAAATGTTATATTGAAATTTAATGTCCTTTTCATTATTGTCTCTTTTTCTTGGTTTCACTTCATTATTTATTTGCTCTGTATTTGTTATTACATTTGCTTTTTATCCCAACATATACAGAGAGGAAATTGCCTGATTTTTGCTTTATAAAGCTATCACAGTCCACAATGACACCATAGAATGAACTATCTAAATTACATTACTGCTTTTATGAAACTGTGTTGCAGTCTTCCAGATTGAAAAGGAGGGTTGCAAACTGCTTACACTAGTGTATCAATCACTTACCTTCACTTATAGAGTATGTGTGGAAGTTACAAGAAATAAAATTTGAATTTATTTATCCTATTTATTATGAAAAGATGTAACTGTATGTACAACAGCATAGTTTCATAGTTCATGATTTTAAGAGTATATGAAGCCAGTCAGATTTATGGCCATAGGCCAGGTGGCCCTCATATTCAAATACACAGATTTTCTCAGTGGAATTCTTAAAATTACTGACATGGTTGAAGTTTGTCAGAGCACAAATACTTTGCCAGATCAGTGTTTATACAACACATTGTGAACCACTCTTTTGTCTCACAGGGAGATCCTAAATTGTCTAATCCAGGAGTACAGCTTCACTTCAACAAATAAGATATATAACCTGGCCACTGTAGGAAATTAATTTCATTTACTGTGTCTGGTGAGAGGTTACAATGTAGGGTAGCAATAAATAAAACAGATATATCTGGTTTTGACAAGTCAAATTGAATGGCCAAAGAAGAAAATAACACAGCTTGTTCCTATGAATAAAGTAAATACAGTGCTGCTTCAGATAACTTACAATGCTGATTTAAAATCGTTATGATTTTTCTCAGTCACCCAGAAACTATCATGCCATATTAAATTTATTGTCTCTATATAAAAATAAGAACATTTATCCTAGACACAGACTGAAATATCATTATTTTCATAAAGTATTCTCCAGAGAAAATAAACTGATTGTGATGTATGTTTCTAAAAACTGAAAAGATTTCAAAGGAAATAAAACATTTATTAATAAAAAATTAAGTTCTTTAGACAAAACAGCCTACTGATAAAAAAAGGAGGTTTTATAGCTTACATCACTTTCAAGATGTGGAAAATCATTAAAGATACAGTTAAAAGATTTATGACTGCAGTTGATTATCAGAAGAAGCCACTCTTTCACCATAAATATAGCATTTATTGTTTCTATTAACCCAAATATATCTGCTTTTCAAATAAGTTAAAGTTTGATGTTTATAGATGTCTACCTGATTCCTGTATCTTAAATCATCAAAACACATAAATTACTAATATAAATAAATAAATAATTGTATACAACTTTTCATGTATCTTTCTTACATTGACTCCCACTGGCTCTACCAGCTGTCTACTACATAAACGTCACATAGCTTTTTCTACTACATACTCTGTTTTGGGGAGGAGGCCTCTTATTTTAGATTAATTCAGTTGCTTTCATTAGAATGAGTTCTATATCGGGAATGGACAATTCTCACTGCTACTGGAATTAAAAAAAAGCATAGTTATGGGGTTTTTAAACTGGATGCTGGATGTCATATTCATGAAAATTCTATTTCTGTGCTTGTTTATGTATGGCCTTTACATTCCCACCAGATTCTATTCACACTTGTCCTGTTTTCCACATCTGTAAAGCAGTCTCAAAAACTAAAGAAAAGATGGGAGAAAATTACTGATTTATTAGTTCTGAACGAGCAGAACTGTGAAGTGACTGAGCTGCCAATCAAAATATTACTTCTGAAAATTATCTCTATTCCAGTATAACTTTTGTTATTATATGATACTGTCTTCTGATTTACATATTTATATACAATTGAAAAATTATCCTGGTGTGTAATAGACTTAAATTTGCATTTATGTTACTATCTCAAACTTGATAGTCAGACTATGTGCAGCTGGAAAAAAATTCCATGTACAGGAATTGCAAAAATTGTAAGAATTTACACAAAAATCAGTTTTTACTTTGGAATTGTTTTCCTCTTTTAACTTCGCTAAACTCTTTAATACATTTTGAATCAACCTCAAAATGTCACCTGTATTTTATAATATATTTTGTAGGACAGAACATGCAGTGACAATTATCTATATTTGGAATGTTCTCATTACTGTTGTAATCTTTTTTGCAGCATAGTATGCCTGGACCAAAATTTAGGAGAATTATGGAATATTGTTTTCTTCCAATTTTATGTCTCTTTGTTCCTGGCTGCTGCTAAGACTCTCTTTCTGTTTCTGCAATCTGAAGTTGTAGCAAGAAATGTATTCCCTACTGTTTTCATCTGAAGTGACCTTTGGCAGGCTTCCTCTAGCACTGATCCATATGCATATGGGTCATCTTGGGTTGGAGGAAATAATTTCCTACAGGAAAGTTGTAAAATTGGGATATTGTCTTCCAGAAATACGTGAAAATATACATATTTTGGCTTGTATTTGGCTTTCATTGCTACGAGCTTATCCAATACTGCACTATATTTAACAAATCCTGATTTAAATTCTTTCCATTCAGCAGGAAGCCATAGCTTTCCACTTCATCCAGCTGTTGCTTCACTTGGTTACACGTTATCCAGAGTATGCTCTCAGTTTCCAGCACAGATGTGGAACAAGATGTGATTACTTTAGTAGTAATATATGTCTAAATTTGGGAGGTTATTTCTGAAGACTAAACGTACTGGAGAAAGGTTTACAGTTCATGAAAGGCACTCAGCAGGAAACACAGAATGCCGGGAATATGCAGTGTTTTCATTATAAGAAATTAAGGGACTCTGTGAAATACTGGAACTTTTTTCTCAAAATCAAGGTGATCCTTAAATATCAACCAGCTTCCTCAGATCCCTCTTCCCTCCAAGGCTCTTGGGACTTTTTCAAGCAGATCCATGCAGAGGCCAAATTCTGTTCTCCTGAAGTCCAGGCTTATGATCTTTCTTTTTGCCCTGCTCTGTCCTGGGATCCTGAATCCCACCAAATCATGGTCAGTGTAGCAAAGGCTGCCTTCGGCCTTCACATCCCCAGCAAGACCTTCCTTGTTTGTAAGTATGAGGTCCAGCAGTGCTGCTCTCATTGTTGGCACTTCTGTTACTTGTTGTTGTTGACACTCTCCAGAAAGCTCCTGGCTTGTTTATGCCCTGCTGTATTGTCCCTCTAGCAGATATTGGGGTAGTTAAAGTCCCTCATAAGGACCAGGGCCTGCAAATGTCAGGTCTACAACAGCACCTGCCAAAAGTATTTTTAACCGTTTCTACACTACTGTGCCAGTTGAATACTTAAGTCCTTTGATATTCAGAGATTAGAGAACTAAATGAGATATTATTGGACATCCCATGTTGCATGCTGATCATGATTACGTGACAGTAAACTCTAAACAGCAGGCAGCAGAAGCATTTGCAGGGGCTGGTTAAAACTTATATGTTTTTTGTTAATATTGTAGCTTCTACTGGGAACTCATAACCATGAATCTGACAGAACTCATGAAAATTTCAGTCTGTCTGTGCAGCCTGTTCTATAGGGTTCATAAGGTATGCTAATGCTGTTGAGCAATATGAACAAAGATTGTTTTAGAAACTTTATTTAAAGTTTCTTTAACTTTATTCTGATATTTGTTATTAACTAATAGAATATTAAAGGTTTAACTAAGTTATGAAGGTTGATTAAGCCTTTCTGATCATTATCATTTATGCATATTACAGCAGCTGAGTGATTTTGTCTTTAAAGACCATGTATTTTTTCTAAAATAGACAAGATATTTATTTCTATGTATTTTTTTTCAATTTCCTCTTAAAGACCATTTCCAGGTCTTTTTTCCATCCCATTTTACTGTTCCTTTTTAGTAGTTTATCAAATTGAATTTCTTCTATACAAAGAGTTCTGTCAGCTGAGATAGAATAGGTTTTACTTGGTCAGCACTATCCCACTCTTTCTGCAGACAGATGAACTCCTCTCTCATGAATGCTGTCATGTCTTTCATTCTCTCTTTTTAAATTATAAATCTCCCTGTCTCCAAAGAGACTCATAAGTTCAGCTGGCTTCTATTCCTCTAGGACCAACATTCAGACCTCTCTTGATTCATCTTTCCCTCAGCTTAATCTTTGCATACCATGAACGTCATCAAAGAGATATGGCAGATAACACGTATACCACGATTCTTTGGCTTTCTTTTGCAATATTAGACTCATGTTTGTGCTTTGGAACCTCAAATACTGTGTTCAGTTTTGGGACCCTCATTACAAGAAGGACGTTAAGGTGCTGGAGTGCATCCAAAGAAGGACAACAAAGCTGGTGAAGGGTCTAGAGCACAAATCTTATGAGGAGCGGCTGAGGGAACTGGGGTTGCTTAGTCTGGAGAAAAGGAGGCTGAGGGGAGACCTTATAACTCTCTACAACTACCTGAAAGGAGGCTGTAGCAAGGTGGGCACCCTGTCTCTTTTCCCTAGTATCAAGCAATAGGACAACAGGAAATGGCTTCAAGTTGCCCCAGGGGAGGTTTGGATTGGATATTAGGAAAAATTTCTTCATGGAAAGGGTTGATGCATCGGCACAGGCTGCCCAGGGAAGTGGTGGAGTCACCATCCCTGGAGGTATTTAAACGACATGTAGACATGGTGCTTAGGGACGTGGCTTGGTGGTGGACTTGGCAGCATTACTTTTAAGGTGGGACTTGTCAGTGTTAGGTTTATGGTGGACTTAAAGTTCTTTTTGAACCTAAATGATTCTATGATTCTTTCACTTGAAACATAAGCATTTATGTAAAAAGCTTCCATTGTTGAACCATGAAGTTACAAGAAAAGAAAACATATATTCATTATTTTAATATGGCATACTAAAACATCATTTTAAAAGAATGTTTCCTGTCCTTCAATGGTTTATAAACAGTTTTTTTTAAATAAAGCTACTGAAACTGGACAATATACTTTTGAATATAAGATTTAAACATATTAGCAGACCCAAATCATCTGTACAACAAATTCTGACTTCTGGTATTCGAGATACTACAGAGGATATAATAAAATCAAGAGATGAAATCTTGAACTGGTATCATAGCAACTCCAGTAGATAAGTTTACATTTTTCTTTAGTACTGAGCTAGGTTGAAAAGTCCTAAAGACAGTTGACAATCTGTTCAGAGTTCTGAAGGAATCAGATGCTTGAACAACAAAGTGTGAACGTTTTATGAAAAAATGACACTAAATTAGATCTAGTCTATCTGAACAGACAAATATTATTTATGGTGGGAGGAAATCCAGTAGAAATGCTTAAAGCCAGCCTCAGTCAGGATGCCTGAGCTAGAGGGAGAAAGGAGCTCTGTGTGCATGTGTGGGTGTGTGTGTCTGCCTCCTGCAGCCCCCCTGGGTCATATTACCTGAATTAGGCACAGCAATGTTAAGCACCTTGCTCTGGAATAATTGACTGCATAATGTTTATATTCTACCAAAGTTGAACAGAGAAATAATAGAATGATTTTGAATTATTTTACAACTCTGAAAATGGAAACTTAACTGAATTTGCTTTTGTTGTATGGTCACAGCAGTTATTACTTAACTGACGCAAGCCAACTCATTTTACAGGGTCCATTTGCATAGCTGACTTCTATGCGAGATGCCTGTGCTATCTCTCAGCTGACTAGCTGGAGTGTCACTAGCAGTACAGTCACCGTACTATTGCAGCTCAGCATACAGCTGTGCCTGTGCCAGCTTACTTTTGACCCAGTTTTGAAGTCTACATGGGATTCAGACTATCACATATTGACTAATTTATCCCAACATTGGTGGAAACAGAAAAAATAGCAAGGATGGAAGACTAAAGTTTATTGTGAAAAGCAGTGTATGTGATGGTTGTTGATGCCAGCGCAGCTCTATTAAATTTGTTGCCAGAGTCAAGGATTCATAACTGGTTGTTCAATAAATGTTAATCTATGAACATACAGAGACTACCTCAATGAGTTTAAACTGAAATAGGAAAACAAAATAAAATTTAATCTAATCTATAACTGTATTTTTGTTACTGCCTGTAGTTACATTACTATAGTAACTTTTTTAATTGTGGCGGGTTGGCCCTTGGCTGGGGGACAAGCCACACACACCTGCTCACACAGTCCCTGCCCCCACCTAATGATAGGGGAGAGAATTAAAGAGGTAAATGGCAAAGAGGACTCATGGGTTGAGATAAAGACAGTTTAATAACTAAACTACAATAATATTGGAAATAATACTATATACAAACATGCAATGTGATACACAGTAATTCTGCCCCTCCCCACCTGATGATCAAAGGCCCAGCCCACTCCCGGCCAATAACCCCGGAGGAGGGAGGGAATGGGTGATACACAATGATACTGCCCCCCCCCAGCTGTTCATTAGCTGTTGCCAGCTAACAATCCCCAGAAACCCAACAATACTGTCCCCCCCAGCTGTTCATTAGCTGTTGCCAGCTAATGATCCCCAGAAACCGCACTCACAATTTCCCCAAAAAGGGGGGGGGAAGGAGGGTAAGGGGGGGGGGGGGGTGCGCCGCTCCCGAAGGCACTCACGGAACGGAGATAACAGCCCAAGCGTCCCAGGCCGAGAGCTGACCGAATCAGGGAAAAAAAACCAGCTAATGATCTCCCTGGAGAGGGAGGATCCCGGAGGCACTCACGGAACGGAGATAACAAGCGTCCCAGGCCGAGAGCTAATGGCGTCCTTTGGGGGGGGAAGAAAAACAAGGCCTTGGGAGAGCGAATGCAGGGAGCCCAAGGGAAGTGAAAAAGCCAGCTCTCCCGGAAGGGTTCTCACCTATATACTGGGTATGACGTGCATGGGATGGAATAATTGGTCAGTCTGCTTCTCAATCTTGACCTAAAAGCAAATCCCAAGCTAGAAGCCGGACTGTCTCTTTCCCCCCTCCCTCTGTCTATGGAGAGAAGAGAGACCGAATGTGTTTGTCCTTGAGGGTATCCTAGCAATAACTATAAATGTTCTCTTTGTATCAGCTTTTCTCCTGAGCAGGAATTCAAAACATAGCTTCTTGCTAGCTATTTATGAAGAGAAGGGAGAAAAGGAAAAAAAATTAGCTCCCCTCTGCTTAACCCACTACATTAATATACCTTTGAGAAATCAAAAAGAAGCTAAGCTTTCCTAGTAAAACTTTGGAGTCTCTTTCAGACAAAACTTCTTAAATAGCTAGGAAAGAAAGGAGATAACTGTATGTCTAGCAAATATGTGGTAACTATCAGTCTATTAGGCACTATAAGGACAAAAAATTAAACCCCCACCCTTTCCTTATTAAGACCAGTGTCTAAAAGAGTAAATTCACACTTTAGGCTCACTGAAAACCAGTTTGAGTAAGTTCTAGGAAGGTACACATGAGCAGGAATCCCAAATTAATCAAAGAGAAATTGCTAATAATGCCATTAAGAGAAATGGGAGTAGTAAGTCCAGGTATCACTGTGAGTAATAAATCCCGTATCTCTCACTAGACTGTAGTGAGAGACACATCATAAAAGTGCACAAAAAAGTGAAAAGATGAGGAACCATCATGGAGCTTCCGATCATGCCGTTCATTGTGGCCTAGGTGAGAATGCTTAGCATTACCAGTAAATTAGGATGCATATGACCACATCTCTTTCCCAATTTACTACCCGGGGCCCTAAGGGCACCGTTAAGCCCTACTGTCCCTGCCTGGTCCCTTCAGGGCCCTCAATCCCTACCTCAGTGATGCTGAAGCAGGGCCAGTCCCCAGGTTCCCACAGCCCTGCCCGGCCAAGCTGGGCCTACATCCCCAGGGAGGTGCCTGGTGCTCAGGACTGGGGCTGCTTGCAGCGGCCCCCCAGCTCTCCTTCCCAGCTTCCAGCTCACGCAATGCCCCTTCAGTAAGCAGGGAGTGCAGGCTCAGGGCTGATCTGAAATGGGGCTCTTCCCCAATGGCCTGGGATTTGGGTTACCACTTGCCAGGGCCACTAAGGCGTATCAGTGCAGTCAGGACCCAGATACCTTCTTTTGGTAACAAGGTCACAAGTGAAATCTCAGCTTGCCACTCTTAAGATAACTTAAATACTTCTAGGTTATGCTACAAGCTGCAAAGTAGTCAGAGATTCCTGAAGTTTTAGTTCAGAAATATCAGAGCTTACTGTGATACCCAGTTTAATACCCTATGTTTTCCAAAAGGAAAAAAATAGGTTAAAAGTGTTTTGATGCTATTGGCAACTCCAGTGAATGTCAAAATGTATTGCAGGATTTTCTCTTTCAGGATGCTGTATTAAGAATGGATTAAAATTGCCATTGTACATTGTGTCAATTAAAAAAAGAAAAAAGCAACATGACTCTTCTTGCTAGCTACAACCTTTCAAAGCCCAAGAAGAGACTCCTGTATCATTAAATATTATTCTTCTTTTAGCCGTATCATTGCAGCTATTGCTTTTCTATTGACCAGCTGTACCATACCTGGACATTTACAAATCATTACTATTTTGCCCTTTAAAATTATTATCATTAGGGTGGTACTTCCTACACAATGTTATTCTAATCACTTAGAAAATCACTGAAAGGAAACTTGAGCCAAACTTGCACAATATATGAAGAAAATGTGGCTTATTAAAGATCCTTTCTAAACTCCAACAACTAGAGAGAGAGGGACAAAAAGTAAAAACTTTCTGGCCATTTTCCTTTTGGTGGTATTTTGTTATTCACCTTTCAATCTCATGTTTTCTGATCAGATTCCCATCTCTACTGCAGCTGCAGTAAGTCTGCAATAGATGCTGAGGATTACTGAATAATCCAGGATTTTTCCTTGATTTTAGGCTATCTGCAATTCTTTTGGTTTCTGGACATCAGTTGAATTGTCTCCAACAGGCTGGATTCATGCCCAGTGAAAGTCTCTCAAGTTGGTACCAAAGAAATGCATGCATCTAAAAACATTAAATCTTTTTTTGAAAATAATTGCTTATGCCTACATGCAGAATAAACAAAGGAATAAAAGTCATCATAAACTTACTGGATAATTTTAATATACACAGTCTAAATTCTTTGGGCAATAAAGCATACATTAATCCACAGCATTGTGAAGAGCATTAACAAATTTAAAGGATAGGGAATGGAAGCATATTTTTCAAAACTGTGCAAGACAATGAAAACCTAACATCTATGATAGAGTCTATGTTTAGGTGGCATTTAGGGAAATTACCTACACAGCAGGAATTTTCTTAGAAGGAAATGGGACTAGTTTGAGGTAAATTGGTTTTGCTATAGATTAACAGATTCAAGTGTTATTCTTTTCCATGCTTGTTATTCTTCTCCTTTGCTTGAAGGGAGTGTATAAACAGGAGGGGGAACGCCTGTTTACGAGGGTGGATAGTGATAGGACAAGGGGGAATGGTTTTAAACTAAGACAGGGGAGGTTTAGGTTAGAGATTAGGAGAAAATTTTTCACCCAAAGGGTGGTGGCACACTGGAACAGGTTGCCCAGGGAGGTCGTGGATGCCCCATCCCTGGAGGCAGTCAAGGCCAGGCTGGATGTGGCTCTGAGCAGCCTGGTCTAGTGGTTGGCGGCCCTGCATATGGCGGGGGGGTTGAAACCCAGGCCATTCAATGATTCTATGATTCCTGTAGAAAAATGGTACCACTACAAGCATACTTTGCTAAATTTTTAGCAGATATCAATAATTAGAAGCACCTTTGTGGTTTTGTTCCCCATCATTTGTGAAGAATCAAGAAATGTGTGGATATTGTAAATGAAGAATATAGTTTTCCTTGATGATTCTGTAAAAGATGCTTTTCAATATTCTCATGAATATTGTGTACATGAATACAGTGTTCTTCAACAAATACATCTAGTAAATACAATGATAGTATTAGCCACTGTTTGAAAGAAACTAGGCAGATTGTTTATGAATTTTAACTTGCCATGTGATGAATGCAGTGAAATGCAACGAACTGCAAAACAAAATAATTTGAACTTTAAAGACCTGCTGAAGAGAAATGAAAGATTTACTGGCAGCTTTTATTCAGTAATGAACAACTAAAGCATTTGGCACAAGCGACAAAACCCTTCAGAAGCCTCTATCCAGAGAAACTTGCAGGAAAGCTTCCTAGTCATTCAGTCTGGTCACTTTGGATTAGGACCACAATTTATTTAACTGTTTGGTTGCCAGCTGTGGATGATTTCAGTCACACATAACAACAGTTAAGGGGCTGTACATGAAAAAGATTTTGGCACCTGACCAGGCCACAAGAAACTAGCACCAAAATATCCTACCACCCCAGTACCCCCACAAACTGGATTTCAGAATAATTTTTCTTGTGTTACTTTTCTTTACTGGTAGAATGCACCTTTTGAAATTGTTTTTGTGCACTTCACTATGAGAGGAAGAGAAATTACAGAATCTCTTCTATGTTAATTTTAAATTAGATTTTACTCAAGTTGATCTCAGAACGCATAGAAAGACTGATTTAGTCATTCACTTCTTTGTCTGTATATGATCCCTGTAGGAAGAGATGGTTTCTCATAAACACTGGGAATCTTATGGTTTCCTGATAACTATATAAATACTAAAATTAATTGTTAATGGAGCATCACTGTTGCACGTACAGGACTTCTGGGGAAGAAGTCATGGGTCAGAGTAATAGTTTGCCTGTCTGATTTCTATTAACTGTTTTTATTGGAAGGGTGTTATTGAACACCACTAACACTTTAATAAATGGCCTGACCATAATCAGCACAGTATTGTTCCTCTCTAGGCTGTCTAGCAGCCTATGATAATGTCAAATGATTAAGGTTAGTGTACTTATGAATCTTATGCTGAATATGAAAATATTTTCTTTTGATGGCAATGTATAAAAAACTATTCCTGGCAGTTGTTCATATACAAATTGTAAAATTGTCTTATATGTTTTATATGACACCAAGTACATTTTTCCGCACGTAAAATCCATTTCACTAGGCTGTGAAACACTAACAATGTAGAATGAAACTGCACTGTATCAATTTATAAATATTTGTTATGCAAAATTTAGTTCATTTCCAGAGAATTGACTTGAATTGGGGAGCACTGAAAGCATCAGCTGTGTAAGTTCAATGTTAATGGCATACTTTGACCTCTAAAATATTGTTCACTGTTGGCAAGAAATAAGTTAAATTTATTGCAATAATTTTGCTGCATTGTAAATTTTTCCAGTGGCATGGGACCACTACTATTTAACAGGAAGGGAGATATACTGTTAGGTCAGGAAGAGAGCAGACTATGTGACTTAGGCTGCTGGGGGAGGATGTCTAGGTTCTCAGTTGAAGGCTTTGCCCCAATCCATGATGTGTCAGCTATCAGCATGACATGTGTTACACTTCTTTCTTTACTGAAAAATTTAAGAGGTTAACTTGTAAAGTTTTTCAGATTACTCTGACATATTATGCAGGCAGGAACAAAAACTCTGTACATTTTTTAAGGTAATCAAAACCCTATCCCATTAAAAAGAGCTTTTAAGTTGTTTGCAAACTGGGATAAAAGATCTGAGTTGTATGAAAAATCGTTGCTTAAAGATGTGAAGGAAACTGTAAAGTGAAATATATTTGACAAGGAATCAGTGAGTAGGGTAGGAATTTGAGGTTAGCTAGGCAAATTGACCATAACATGGAAGTAAGAAAGTGGGAATAAAATTGAAGACGGAGCTCAAGCACATATATGTCACTAAGAGGTGGTGAGGATAGAGAATATTGACTGTTAAAAGAAATTAAAGGAACAGCTGGGATAGAAAGATTGAATACAATGACTGAAGAAAAAAAACAATCTGGGATATTAAACTGATAATGGAAAGGGGGGGGGGAAATATTGCAATGGGAAACTGAGGGATCAGAACAACTATTTCAAACCACTAACAGTATGGAAGAAAATGGAAGGAAATTATAGGGAAAGAAAGATGATCAAGAGCCAAATGAACCATCTGATGACTACAAAGTGGGTATGTAGCCAGTGTTCCTGAATCTCATCCGTTCCTCAAACGACTAGCAGTATTTACGAAACTCACAGTGTAGAGAACAACATTTTCTAAATGTCAGCATATGTCTAGGAATCTGTCAGCACCTGAGCATGATTTTCTGTTCTCTCTCCAGTGCTGGAACTCTTGTGCTATGAAATTAAAGGTTCCCAACCAAAAGCACTAGATGATGGCATTCCTGTAGCTTTGTTTCCAAAGAGAACTAAGGTTATACAGCTGCATTGTCTGTCTAACACCTTTTTAACTAACTGGTCAACATCCACCAATGCTTTCAGAGAGGAAGTGGTCTCATCTTGATAGATATTTTGTGCAGTGCAATGACTGGTCAAGAATACAGACCCCATCATCAATCTTCTGGGAAAAAAAGAAATGGAGGGAGTCTAGCTGGTGGTATTGTGCTTGGCTGCATAGCTCTTGCTATTCAGTATACATGCAGCTCTGTAAGGTTGAGTGTGTTTGTTGCTTTTATAACTAAGCAGGAGGTAAGAAGGAGGTAGAGCTACTAGAATTCCATGGGGGTAACTATACAGAATTGGAGGCATCACATGTCCTGAGGAGCCCCGTACCCCTGTAGCCCCGGAGAAAGTCAGGACAAAGGAGGAGTTTGCTCTGATAGATGAAGACTGGGTTAAGGAGAAGTTAAGTAATTTGGACACCCATAAATCCATGGGTCCTGATGGGATGCACCCGCGGGTGCTGAGGGAGATGGCGGAAGTCATTGCTAGACCACTCTCCATCATCTTTGGCAAGTCATGGGAAACAGGGGAGGTGCCTGAGGACTGGAGGAAAGCGAATGTCAC
>VZTO01012039.1:15523-44741 GCA_013400615.1 Syrrhaptes paradoxus
TGACAGAGCACTGGAACAGGCTGCCCAGAGAGGTTGTGGAGTCTCCTTCTCTGGAGACATTCAAAGCCCGCCTGGATGCGTTCCTGTGCAATCTGATCTAGGTGTTCCTGCTCTGGCAGGGGGATTGGACTAGATGATCTTTCGAGGTCCCTTCCAATCCCTAACATTCTGTGATTCTGTGATTCTGTGAAGCAGTGAAGAGGCTAGAAATATTGGTGGACCTGAAGGCAAGAACAGGAGTTACAGGACACTAAAGGTAACAGGAACTAATGGGAGAAGGACTCCCTGATAAGCATCAGCATTAAGTACATTGTTCCCTCCAGCCCATGAATGATGATGCCAAGCTTCATTGAATTCATGCATCACTGAAAGCTAAGACACCTTTTTTGACTCCCAAGAACTGCCTCACATGTACACTCAAAAATGTACACTGAAGGAATATGGAGTTATTAACTAGACTGCCAGCCTCAGTTTGTCCCTTTGTACATTGGGCAGTAGATGTCTGCTGGCATTTCTGAAATATATTTGTGCATCCCAACTACCAGAAGACCTTTGAGACACAGTTTCTGGTTTTGAAAACATTGTTCAGTTTATTTTCAAAATTCTGTATTCTGTAGATGAGCAAATAAATACCAACCATAAAACCATTAAAAGGTTCTCTGCAGGATAACAAACTGTACTTCTCATGTTATACAAAAGTGTATCCCTCCCCTGCATAGTGATTAAAATATTTTAATATTGGAATTTAAATGCTCTGTAGACATCCATTACAGAGTCTCCTAGTTAGTCTCTCACCAGATTTTTGTGGGGAACCAAGTTCTTTCTTGGCAGCAGACTAATAATTTTTTACCTAGTTTCTTTAGAAGACAGCCAGAAAAATAATTTGCTTCTTTTCATGTGGTTTACAAAGGCCTAAAATACGACTGCATAGCAACAGAGGAGACTGAATAACAAAAGACAGAAGTACCTAAGTCAGAGAAGTCAATATAGTCATATAATTGGCTGTTTTTTCCTTTATTTTTCACAAAATATTGATTTCATACTTAATAAACTGGTTTTCTACTTCTTAAACTGTTTATTTCATGGCTCCTTCTAAAACTAGGATTACAGGGAACGGGCTTCTTGGCAGAAGTTTTCTCCTGTTTCAGTTTGTCTCACAATTCTAGTAACACTTGGTTCTTGGCTAACTGAAAATGTTTCCCTACAGTTGAGACAAGCATTATGCAATTTATAGAAGAATCAGCCCTGTGCTCTCTAGCTGTCTTGAAGATCTGTATGGTATTATTCCCAGGAGCACAGTGACTTGTATGAAATTTATTCATTTCAGACCACCACAGAGTAGAATAAATGTTTTTCAACACAGTATACACACTTAATGCTATCACTTCAAAGTCTCCTATGTAAACAACAACTGATTTGTTCAAGCATGACTTTGCACTGACTCTGCAGTGGTCATCTTTCCTCACAAATTATATAACTCACATCTGGTGCCTCAGCCTTGGGATCTCTGCCATGTACTGCTGTATCTATCATTGCTTTTTTGGAAGAAACCTTTTCTTCTACCAGATTTCAAACTTCATTGCATACTTTTTACATGTTGTGATAAATATGCACTTTAATTCCTGCGTTGTGCCAAGGTCAGAGACAGTTAACTCTAGCTTTGACAACTCTGTAAAGACTTAGTAACACAATTCAGCACCAACATTTCTGCCTTTTGCAGGGCATTCACAAAAAATTTCAAAAAATAAATATGTTTTTTCAAGTTAGGAATATTGCTGAAAATAGCAGTTTGTATAAATTCTATTTGTAAGTCAAAAGATGTGTTTCAATTTCTGAACAGGCCTATTGTTAATACATTCAACACTATTTTTAAAGGGGATTATAGGTATAAAGTGTTCTAGACCTATATTTACCCAGTCAAATAACAGCAGAGCAGATTCTCTCCCACCTTGCATACCTTGCAATCATTTTCCTGTTTGAACTGAATGCAAATCATTGCTGTTCTGGTTATGTTACAGGTTCTCTGTAAAAATTTAAATAGCTGTGTAAGGCACTGGTCAATATTAGCTACTCTTTTATTCTATATTATTATCATTTAATTGATTCATACTTGTTTCTGATAGAAATACATCAAAATATGTATTTATCCATATTTTTAACATGTTATTTTTCAGTTAAGTTCAATTAGACTCCTTTTAAGTTCAACAGCTCTCATGAGCCTACATTAAACAATTATTTTTCTGGATAAGAAACTTGCCAGTGGAAGTATTAGAGAAATTTCAGAGTTGAATTTTGGAACGGCCAAAATTAATTATTTAAAAATTAAAAGCTTCTTTTTGACCAATTCAGCAAAGTATGATGACCAATTGCATTGTTTTGAAAAGCTGCAATATCCTGTGCCCCCCTGCAACTGTTTCATTTTTGAAAAACAGACTATGTCAAATTATCTGGTATAGCTAGAGCAAGCAATCCACCATAGAGCTCAATACCCACAGTAAACTGTTAGCAACGGGTACAGAGAGAACAACAATCACCACAGCTCATTCAGTAGTTCAGGTAAGCAAAAAAGCTGGGTGGAAATAACACATTTAACTTCAATTAAATAAACCAAAATGTGTAGATCTGTATTTCTCTGATCAAAATTAAATACTTCCATTTATTTTCTGTACAGGAAAAAGAAATTTGAAGAAACAGACACTCAGCTAAGAAATAAAAAGTCAAGAGAGCAAAGAAAAACAGGAATTACTTTTGTTACATGCAATCTTTCCTCTTATGTATGCTACATAACATTAATGTTTTGAAATTAAAATGGCAATTTTACTATTGTTTAGAAGAGAAAACATGCTGTATCTCATTAGATGAGGCTTTGAGCAACATTGCCTAGAAGGAGGTGTCCCTGCCCACAGCATGGGGGTTGGAACTCAATCTCTAAGGTCCTTTTCAACCTTAACTATTCTATGATTCTGTGATCTCACACATACTACTATATCATTTAACAATATCCATATCCTGTGAAAAGACTCAAAGCAGATAAAATGTACAACGCCCAGCTTTCCTAGAGAAGTATACTCTTCCATATTCTTTATTCAGAGAAATAAACAGTCCACTCTTATAAAGTGATATTATAAAAATTAATTATATTATTATTTTGATAACTGGTAAAATAGATATTGAAGCAGTATCCACCAATTAAGCAAAAAAGTAGTTTTATTCTAATAATACGTTATTCAATTCATGCTTAGAGCTTCAATTTTAAAACAGTAACATATTTTTTTATTCATTTCCATTTGGAAAACACTGATCAGCTTTCCCTTTGTTTCCTGTCTTGAACTGGGAGAAACCTCTAAAATAAGAAATGGAGTTTGACATATGAACCCAGAGGAATTTGGAGGCTGTGAGACATAGAATCATAGAATCATAGAATGGTTTGAGTTGGAAAGGACCTTAAAGATCATCAAGTTCCAACCCCCCTGCCATGGGCAGGGACACCCTCCACTAGACCAGGTTGCTCAAAGCCTCATCCAGCCTGGCCTTGAACACCTCCAGGGATGAGGCATCCACAGCTTCTCTGGGCAACCTGTTCCAGTGTCTCACCACCCTCACAGTGAAAAATTTCTTCCTAATGTCTAGTCTAAATTTACCCTCTTTTAGCTTATACCCGTTACCCCTTGTTCTCTCACTACACTCCCTGATAAAGAGTGCCTCCCCATCTCTCCTGTAGGCCCCCTTCAGGTACTGGAAGGCTGCTATTAAGTCTCCTCGGAGCCTTCTCTTCTCCAGGCTGAACAACCCCAACTCTTTCAGCCTGTCCTCATAGGGGAGGTGCTCCAGCCCTCTGATTAATTTTGTGGCTCTCCTCTGGACTCTCTCCAACAGGTCCATGTCTTTTTTATGTTGGGGGCCCCACATCTGAACACAGTACTCCAGGTGGGGTCTCACGAGAGCAGAGTAGAGGGGGAGAATCACCTCCCTTGACCTGCTGCTAATGCTTCTCTTGATGCAGCCCAGGACACGGTTGGCTTTCTGGGCTGCAAGCGCACACTGCCGGCTCATGTTGAGCTTCTCATCCACCAATACCCCCAAGTCCTTCTCCTCAGAGCTGCTCTCTATCCATTCTCTGCCCAGCCTGTATTTGTGCTTGGGATTGCCTCGACCCACGTGCAGGACCTTGCACTTGGCCTTGTTAAATTTCATGAGGTTTGCATGGGCCCACCTCTCCAGCCTGTCAAGGTCCCTCTGGATGGCATCCCTTCCCTCCAGCGTGTCCACCACACCACACAGCTTGGTGTCATGGGCAAACTCATCCTGAGAATTTTAAGATAGTATACTATTCCTAGTGAACCAAGATTAAGAAAAAAATGTGTATTATTATACTGTTGTATAACAGTAAATAAGGTGCACTTTTAATTAAAATCTTGGGATCAGGTTACTGTGCTCAACTAGAGAGAAAAAGCCCAACTAATTTAACTGTTGGAGGAAAACAGTTTTCTTTCCTTACAGTTAAAACAGTAAGGAAAGACATTTCTAGAACATTAAAGTGAACAAGGTAGAAAGACTCAATGCTGTAAGGGGAAATCATTCCCTTCCATCTATTAGAATTGCTTTAGCATTCAAGTTTCTTGTAAAAACTCTGTATATGTATATATAGTATACATATATATATATATATCTCCAGTTCATTTAAAATCTAGAAAGGAAAATGGTTTTTAGAAAAAAATCTTGATTTTTATTGCAAACCAAAAAAGAATACCCTTTAATTTATATCAAAGTAAATACATTTAATTCATCCAGAAAAAATCCCCTCCTGAATCACGGTCAGATATCTTTCAACAGGTTCCCAACTTGGGTATGACTACTCCTCCATAGTGAGCTGATATCTGGCAGATACCACTGCTCAAGAATACTAATGCCATAGTAAAATTCTGATGTCTAAGACAGGAAACTCTATTAGTTAATTTGGAATCTGGCAAATTATGTTTCATTTTTATTTTAACCATTTTGCTTAACAGCTTATTAAGAGAATAGTGTTGCTATGCCAAAACAGAAAAGAAAGTACTTATCAGAAGAAAAGAAAAACCGAAATTGCCTTTTCCAGCATAGAATAGTCTATTTGGAAATAAAGACAATGCACTTATCTTTTTAGAATTACTTCCACTGCCTCTTTTGACTAGAACTCTATTGATAGGACTGAAATGTCACTTTAAATTATTTACTGTTTCAAAATAAATGTTTACATAAATTTCTCATTAATGACATTGAGGCAACTAAGCATTCCAAGTGAAGGAATGAATTAATGATTTCCATGGGGTGTAGATCAAGCTTTTATTTATCACAATTAAAAAAAAAAAGTACCAGAAAGGCAAGTATAATAATAATAATAGTAGTAGTAATAATAATAATAATAATAATTCTGAATTTAAGGTTTATTAAATATTGTTCTCTCAGTCTAACAACCAGAAGTTCTTTGAACCACTATGAAAACTAAGCATATAATGTTCTACAGTTTGGCACTGCAGACAAATTTTAACTCAGCCCAGAAATCTGCATGCAAATGACACTTAATTTGACAGTGCAAAGTAGATGTAGGAACTTTTGATACACAAAATGTACCTCTAAGCAAATGTAAGTGTAGATTATTGATAAAAAAATCTAGAGTACACACATAACTTAGTAAAATAGACTGAAGAATTGAGAGGTTCCTGCGTGCAAGTTATAATGTAACAATTGCAAACCTGGCTTTGAATATTTAATATTTTTTTAGCTGCTTACCTACATTTAGTTAGACTTTTTAATCTGCAGAGCAATTTACAATCTACTGCCATCATAGCTTTGAAAAAAAATCCATTCTAGTTATAAAAGATGCATTGCTTTGGGGTTTTTTTGAGAGATCGTGCACCATTTCTTATTCACAGATGTCTCCTGATTACCACAAAATAATATATTTTTTTGGTAACATCACACCAGTGTGCTAAGTTATGTTTTTACACTCCATTGAGCTATTATAACTTTCATATAATTGCTAGCATTTCACAGGCAGAATGAAAGATAATGCTATATATTTTAAGTTTATTTAGCAAAAAAGTAATAGGCTGTGAATATTGAAAAAAAAAGATAAAAACTGCCACTGGATTTTTGCTTCTTAAAAAATAACTCAAAGCATAAATTGGGAACTAAACATATTTCACATTCAGCTTTCAAAAAGGAAGAGCAATTGGAAACATTTTTTTACACAAAATGCTTCTGAATTTTTGAATTTCATTAGGAAATAAGCTTTTTGTGCAGATTCATAGGTACTAATGTGTTTACTTCAAACTATGCCTCAAGCATTTCTCAAGTAGAACATACAGCTCTCTTGAGAAAACGTCCTAAATAAAATAAGAACACACAGCAACAATTCCAGATCATTTCAGCATACTAATGATGGATATGTACACCTTTCCAGCTACCGGAGCTTTCCCCCGTCTTCTAGATCACCAAAATCCTCCCTCCAAAGGCAGCTTTTTCAGAAAAAGAAAATTCTCACAGAGTTAAAAAGTAGTGATGCATCTGACCTTCTCTCATTCAGGGTTTAAACCCTGCCTTCCCTGAAAAAAACAGCAAAACTTTCAGTAATTATCCTGATTTGATTTTTTTTGTTAGATTTTCCTCACACTAGGGAATGTGGAAATATAATCCATATTCCTATCATTGCTCCAGTAAGTCACTTTTCATAGCATATTTATGCTTTTGTTAAACTAAATATGCTATTTTTCCCTTTAAACAACAAACTCTTAAGATGCTAAGCTGATTTTCCACTTAGTGATTTTCCACCAAGGCTTCCATAACAATAAAGTATATTTTAAATTGATTTCAGTACCATATAGGGAATAATTGTTAAAAGGTGTTACACTTCACTCAAACTCAGAAAAGGACTTCTATGCTGTTTGAAGCAAACTATTTCTATTTCACAAATGGGTGCTAATCATGATATAATAGCATTAAGGTTACTAATCTCAGATGTAAAGTGATGTTTATGACACTAATTCATTATACAAACAGCAGTGCATCTTTGACTTTTCAGTAAAAATAAGTCATAGCAATCCTTAGATTTAGTACTACAAAGCTCTGGACAAATGCTTCATGTAAACTGCTTAATTTGAAAATAAATGGGGAAAACACTTGTTATAATCTAACATATACCTCACATATCATAGAATCATAGAATCATAGAATGGTTTGGGTTGGAAAGGACCTTAAAGATCATCAGGTTCCAACCCCCCCTGCCATGGGCAGGGACACCCTCCACTAGACCAGGTTTTATGTATTTGGCAGACTCAGTGGGCAATAGGAGATGATTATTCCTCTCAAATTGCTTCACAGAGACGCTTCATATCTCTTCACAGCACTGTGTTTTGCCATATACATGCACCTTGATAGCTTTGCTGGTGCTGGTATTTAAGAATTCAGTCTGGTTTCATTTTAATAGGGAAAATACAGTTCCTAAGAAAATATTTCAGTACAAACTTTTTTTACAAACTTTTTTACTGTTTCTTTCACTAAAGACTTTAGAGTGAAAAAAACATTTTATGATTCTCTGTGAGAAGGCAGCCCTTTCCTAAGTAAGTGTGACGAAAGTAATAAGACTTTTAGGAATAACTATTGCAATCGTTGCCTTTGCTACTGTTTGTAAAAAAAGAAAATACAGTTCTGTATTCAACAGTCTCAACATGGAGTAGCCCAAAATTTGGGCACTTGGTGCTAATACAATAATATATTTTTTCATTTTAGAGACAGCAATGCAGTTTCTGCCTAACTTCATTTTGTATCAGCCCAAAGGTGAAAGTTTCAGGTTTGGCAGTCATAAAGTAATTTATTGAAAATTATTACAAAAATGCATGATTAACATTACAATTTATTTTGGTAGATCAAGGAGCGGTTCCTTCACCAAGAGGTAAGTGGTAAGCATTAATTATTACAAGGTAGACTGGGATGCCCATCAAGCAAAGGTACAAAGTAACTATTTGAAAAAATCTCAGGACCCTGAGGGAACTATCAACCCTTACTGTCCCTGACTGACATCCCTAGGGCATCCCCCCGCCCTGCCCACAGCCCATACAAATATGATGTTGAGGAGAAGAAATGGCTACACGTGTTTAGGAAACCTCATAAAAATCAGTCCTGTAATTGAATCTGTCATTGTGACCACAGGTGATAATTTCACCAGAAAGTTGAAATATAGTGCTGAAAGGATCTAACTGAGTTTAGTTCAGAACAGTTCATCTGCTGAGATGCAAGAGTCCTAGTTGGCTGTGGATAACATGCAAAATAACTTTTAAACCATAAACATACTATCTTTAAACATATCGTCTTCTTGATAATATATTTCACCAGCAAAGATGACTTGGCTGCTGTATTTTTTGTACTGAAAAAACAGCAAGCTGCTATAGCTACATATGTTAGCTCAAGCATATGTATCCTTTTTAAATATCCAAAAGAGAGGTGATGTGGATTATTTTTTTTCCTCATATTCTGAAAGAATCCATTGTTGTATTCTAGTATCCCATCCACTTTTTTTCCCAACAAAATAATCTATAAATAAATTAATATAATTTATTTTAATTATTTGTAGATTATACAGTCCAAGAACCTGTATTGTCATGGGGCTTTTTGAACAATCTGAAGCAAACTCATCACTTAACCAGAAGAAAAACTGTATTTCTATCAGATTAAAAAAATACAATCTTATCAAACATACAATACAGTTGTATAAAATATTAGTAGAAAGAAAATAACCATTGTTTTGGAATTCTGAAACATTCTTAAGGTACTCACACCTGCAGGCTCCAAAAATGAATAAAAGAAAAGGCACTCTGTGTTTTCCTCTATGGTTAACATTATTTCCTAATATATTTTCCCTTACACTTACAGGTGTAAGCTTATGATTACTATATATTTCATCTTTATGTATTCCATTCCATTTTACTTCCTGATATTGTGAAAAAGTTCTATTTAAGATAAAATAAGACATTAGATACTGTAGAAAATTCTGGTATTTCTGGTTTATAACTTTCTACATTTTGTTATTTTAAATTTTTATATAACTTTTTAAGCTACAATTACTTCAAAGTTCACCCTGGGAAAAGCAAAAAGAGCATTTCCACAATTTATTTGACTGAGATTTATTTCTCATTTTACCTCGATTTCTACTAAAGTATTGAAGGATTTTGTTGAAAACCTGCATGACACCTGGACAATTATTTTGTCTTTGGTTTTCACTATGGCCAAAAATGTACCCCAAAATTAACTGTTTGTTATGCAAAAGTCAATGAGCCATTGAAAATAGAGTTTATTTTCCTTCTCTATGAGTTTTCTGAGATCATTATTTGACAAAGGCAAATGTCTTTTTCCAAACAGATCATTTTATGTGTATAAACAATTAAAGAGAACATCCACATATGATATGTAGATTGAATATAAATGACATGCACTGAGAATGCCCTGTCCCTGCTTTCCACAAGTCTCGTTTTTCAGTAGATGTAATATCCTCATTAATTCCAGCTGCTGGAGAAATAGAGATAGTGTCTAAAACAGCCAGACTCCAAGACAGATTTATGTAAAAGTTAATTCCAGATAGGCGATACGGAGGGGGGGGGAAGGGGAGGAGTGTTTGTGTATGTACGAATACAAAAAATAAACTTGTGGAAATAAAATTACAAGGAAGGAGAATCTAAGACAATAGGCCTTAGTATCGTACTGCAAACTGAACAAGCTGAAACTTCCACAACATTGCAAGAAAAGCACACTGTAGAAGCATGAAAACAATGCAATAAACTGTTCTACTATGAAAGTCACACAAAAAGTTAGTAGTAGAGGGTGAAAATGTAGTGGCAGCACAAGGTTATTTAAAATGACCAGGGCTAGGTGTACCAAAGATAATTCAGGAGTTAGTCTGCTCCTGACATCAAGTTACAAATCTGAAGATCCTCAATTTCTTTTGCGTAAACCCTAGGTTCCTTCTGCTGGTCCTGGTAAAGAGATGTGATGAAACAACATTTCAAACAAGTGAAGGTGGTCATTGTGACTGCAAAGAAGTGTAGCAGAACTATCAATGTGTTTTTCATGAGCTTTTTGTCAAAACCAGGGCTATTTCTTAGGGTATTTTGAAACTATAGTTATTGACTTTTCAAATATTTATGTCCAGAGCACCTCGCTGGGAAACAAGTTTAAAGCATTCATATGAAATTGTGACCAACAGATTGGTAAATAAAGATTTCCTGTAACACTATTTCAGGACACCTAAGGTCCCATGCATGAAACAAATCAATTTTTCATAAACTGTCTATCTGGGCATGTCTGGAGAATGCAAAAAGTTGGGTTTCCCACATCTATTTGCAGGGCTAATATTCTCTGAGTTTGGACTTCTTCCAGAGTTTACTTTTTTGCTAAAAGTAACTAGGGTACTGTGCTATTCAGCCTAATTTCTGTCACCCTGGTTTGAGCAACATGTGGCTGGGAAAGTGATTCAAATGGTGCTGTATAATTCCAGAAGCTGGACATCCATAAGAGTAGATAATGAAGGTTATGTTTTCTAAGTGAAATATTATTTTTATTTATTTAGCTAATCCATTATTTACTTTCGGATTATTTGACTCAGTAGGCTTACCACAGACTTGAGGTGAGCATTTACCCTTGCAGTCAGCAAATCACTGTTCGAAACACATAAATTACTTCTGCTGCAAATTCACAGAAGTTCAGACCCCCTAGAGGTAAATGAAAGCAGTCTGAATTATTTCATATGACTGATAAACTGCTATATAATTCCATATATAATTCCATCTTTATTTCCCAGGACCATGTTAAATTAGAGCATTTTTCTGCACTACTATTTTCAGATGTGAACACGGTTTTAGACAATGGCCACAAGCTAATGGATATTACCTTCCATGTGCCAAGTGCTCCATGACCTTTGAATAGCAAAAAAACAGGTTTAATTTGTACCTAGGCATGCAACTGACTAACATAATCATTAGCCCCCTTAAAATGGGCTGAAAATAACCTAAAATACCGCAGCCCTGCTGGAACTGGAATCCATTTTTTTAAGTCTGCTATGGTATCCTGAATGTGATTACCTTATAAGTAAATGCGAAAGCAGTAGCGACTTTAAAAATATGAGATGCAGTTTAAATATTTTGGATTAAGCCAGACATGAAATGTTTCTTCTGCTTCATACAATTCAATGAAAAAACTAAGGATTATTTGTATCATCATAAATACCATTACACAGATCCAACAAATGACAACTGCAAGCCACAGAGCAAGGATGGATAGTAGGCTTTTTTACCAGCTCTGAGACATGTCCTTCCTACTTGAACCTAATTGAACCAACTTTCTCTACTGAAACACTAAATAACTCTTTTTTCCCTGCAGATTCAGAGGTACTGTTGCTACCAGCTTTTGGCAAAAAGCCAATACAGTGTAGTCCAATATTGCCTTTATTTTGTGAGGTAGCTCTGTTGTAATGCAGAAAACTAAACTGATGACAGAGCCTTTTCTTTGGGCTCTGGAAAGCTTTTCATCCAGTAAAACTACCTCCACATTAAGGGCTTCTACTTCATAGCAATTGCCCCATTAGTCCAGTTAGGAGGTCGGTTGGGAGTGTTAAAACTATATTGTGTAACCTGAATAGCCTGTATGGCATGATACATTTCTCCCATTCACACAGTTCAGGTCTGCCTCAATTATGAATTCTAATCAGATGTCAAGGAGATGGTAATTATTTCTGATACTCATGAAGTTCCCTCTGCAGAGAAAACTGCTCTTATTGCAGAGTCTTACATAACTTAAGGCTAAAGCTAACACATCTTTCTAAAACTCAGTATTTCCTTACACACTAAAACGAACTTGGAAGCATGTGTAACATTGCCCCCTGGTGAACTTTTTTGTATTATTTCTATTTCAAAACTGTTAAAATGCATTTTTACAGCTGTTATTGCTGTATTGCATTCTTCTTGATGACTAAAGATAATTCCTTTAATAATAATAAACCTGTATGCATTTAAAGGCAAAATACTCAGATTCCATTAAATAGGAAAAGCTAGAATATTCTGAAGTTATTTCTTATTAATCTCATCAGTGAGCTTTCCAGGGCAGATTGGCAATAGACCAGTGTTCCAAACAAACCACCACTTTCATATTTAAGGTCACATTAGTAAAAAACTGTAAACTGACCTGTATTTTTATGTAATACTATTGGACATGGGATAAAACTTAGTACCTCATTTACCAGACCACAACAAAATAAAAGAATAAATAGCTCTATTGAAGAAAAAATAATTAAATAGACTATTCTACGTAAAATATAAGCTGAATTTTGGCAGAACATGAAACGCTGCAGCCGTAATTCTGCATACAACAGTTAAGGTCATTTTAACGGCTTGGAGGAGGATTATGCATTGCAGTAGGAATTACTCTGAATTCCATTCACTGCCTATAAAAGATTACTGCTAGGCTTTTGGTAATGTTGACTCTATCAGAAATATTAGCTAAGCGACAGATTTTTCAAATGTGTTTGAAATCCAGTACCTTTTATTTGGTTACCTACATTTTTCAAAGAATTTCCTAGGGCAGAAAGAATCAGTATCTTCAGGTACTTAAATGTGACCTCTTTTCTATAAGTAATATTGTCCCAGGTGTAACTGCTAAATATGCTACACTTACATGAAAACTATAGATGACTTGCCTAGTTAATGAAGATGACTTGCCTAGTTAATGACAAATTCATGAAAATGAGTAGCTGTAGTCACCTGTCACAACAGGAAACAATGTGACTTTAAATAAAGTGTACAAATACACATATATACAGCCATTATACCAAACACATTTGAAAGTAAAACAAGTTTTTCATTAGATGACATTCATTTTTTTCCTCCTTTATAAAATGATATTATTTTGCTTTTTACCTAAAAAATTGAAGCTATTGTGAAAAGTCATTCGGCACCCAGGTGGCAGTACTGCCAAAGTGGAGGCAGAGCTTACATCTTGAGGACCTTGCCTTTGACTCAGCTTCTGAGTGGGCACCAAGCCAGTCTAACAGATGGCCATCAGTAATGGCAGCAATGTGCCCTTGCATGTGCCTGTGCATCTACTGCATTTGCCGAGGGAAAGGCTTTCATCCAAGATTGTCCAAACAGCTGTTCATTCTCAGTTTCTAACCATATTCTTAAGAAGAGATGTCAACACTAATCCATTTTTAAGCTAGATTAATTATTTTAAAACAGAAAAGTAAAGCAGCTTTTTGGCTGGTAGAGTGTAAGCAGAGAAAAGTCAGTATCTTTACACAAGCATATCAATTCTAGCTTTCAAGCAAAAGAGAAACTGAAAAGCTGTGGTTACTGAGAATGAAACAAGGGAGTAAAGCTATGTCATCATGAACAAAGCCAAATACAGATGAGACCTAGTTTAGCATGATACTCCAGCTGGACACCAGCACTGTGACCAAGTGTTGGCTACTTGGACAACCACTATTCCATGTAACAGTTCTTAGAGGGATTAGGGTCTCTTTGTAGTCCCACCTTCTGGTGTTTTTTTGTTATGTCCTTTTCCTAAATATGCCACAATGTGATGGGGGAGAAGCAAAAAGAGGAGGCAACAATCAGATGGTGACAAACTATTATGTGCCTCTCAGTACCAAGCCCAATCTCACCTCCAATGCTGTGATGGGAAGAAAATGAATAAATTGCCAGAAAGTTTTCTGGTATTCCAGAATCTGCTTTCTATGTCCTTTGTCTTTGGCACTAAATCAGGACCTGTTGTCCCACAGTGGAATACTAAAAGGCCAGAGCTTTTCCAATTGTTTATTTAACTGAAATCCCATATAACCAAAATCATACAGATGAGATGCTGGTCTGAACTTTCTAACTCTTAGGGCTTTCAGACAATCAGTTCATACAGTTGACAGATTACAGCCCTGAATTTACTGACATTGTATCACTGCTTTATTGGCAACAAAAGCTATAAGGCCTGCTGGTTCAGCAGCTCTAAAAGGGTTTGCTGAATGTATGGATACATCTAGTATCCAGCAATTGTTACATTATCTTTCTTAAATCTTTGGGATGACAACAAAATGTAGGCTCCTGTGGTTGATTCATCACACTTAGTGGGCAGGGCTGATATAAAACGTTGATTTCTGAAAAGTGCTGGGATTCCCCGTTGGATTGCAGGGCTTGTATAAAATCCCTGCCCAGTTATGTGGACCTCATTTATGATTATGTGTATAGACTCCTTCTAAGAGAGAAGTTCTGAACTAAGGACTAGAAATCCAACGTAGGCATTTCTCTGCACCTCAATAATAAATTTCCTCCTGACTTGTATACATTTCCTTGCCAGCCCTTTTTATTCTCTGTGTTGAACTTGTGTTCTCTACATTTGTAACTAAATTTGGAATCTACTAAAAAGGCCCTGTTTAGTTATTTTTCAAAGATGGATCGAAAAAAGAGTAGTATGTTTCAGTCAGAAGACATCTTTCTAGGCCAGGCTCTATTTTAATACTTTCCTGCTAATGGTAATCTTTAAGGGGGTAGTGTACAATCTATGCTAAGAGGTAAAATTAATAGAAGCAGAAAAGTCATAGTATTTTCGTTTTTAAAACACCAACTCTTTGGGGAAATGAAGCTTTTATTCTTATCTTTTACAGCTGCTGACAGTATGTTAGCCACCAGTTGGAAGACACAGGTTCCATTCTGACCCAGGGCAATGGAAATGTTATTTTAGTTTAATAGATCACCAATAGCTCTTACAATGAGTATTTAAAAAAAAAAAAAAACAAAAACCAAAAAAAAAAAATCTTCTTCCAGACCTGCTTTACCAAATTAGCTCATGTTACTAGGCAGGAATTTTTCAGGTTAAGGAAAGAGGGAAGTATTTCCAAGTTCCCTTTATATCAATGACAACTTGTTTGTTTTGTTACACACTTGAATCCTGATGTCTGATATAATTACATCATAAAGTTTGATGTAATTAAACAGTGACTTCTGGGAAACTAATGGGCTTCTGGAAAATATCCATCAATAAGTACATAAAAGATACATTCCTTTCCCATTGAACTAATTCACATGGCCTTCATTGATCATATGATCACATCACATTCCAGTGTGGACTGAAAAAGAGGGGTTTCACATGATATTATTGCTCAAAAAAATCTTTAATGTGTGTAGAAACAACCCAGGCAGTTAGCTGGAACACATTTCAGAAGACAACTCTGTACCCCTTTCTGCATGATGTCAAATTTGTCTTTGCCACCTATCTTTTTTAATGGTCCTTGAAAACTCATGAAAGCATTTACAAATAAACCTTCCACATCAAAACCATGCAGTGTTTTGTTCTATTGTGAAAGCCACAGCAATTACAGATTAGTCTGGTAGATCTTTGGCTCCTATCTTGCTGATTTTCTAAAGGCAACATTTTCTATTGTAACTCATTATTATTTGTTTCCTTGACAATCTTTCTCATCTAGCTTTCAAGGCACAAATGATTACGGACTTGGCAGCCCTAAAACATTTCTCATCAAATAAGTCTATAGAACATTTTGTTAATGCTCTCCGTATTGGTGTCAACACAGCAAGCAGGGAAAACAAGGCAGCAGGAAGATCTTATTACTCTTCTGCTGCTTGAGGAAAGTCCATATATATATATATACATGCAAATATTCCTATATATGTATGTCCTAAAAAATATTCTGTGCTGTTATTTGAGCAGCATAGAGCTGGGATATTGATCCCCAAATCTCTGGTCCTTCTCTCTCCCCAGCATGCAGTGAGATTTTTAACTCTGCTGAAATTCCTTCCCGCATTTAAATAGTGTTACTTCTAGTGAAGCAGAGTAATGTCTGGTCTTCTAAATTATATTCAGGTTGACCAAAAACCAACTGAATAAAATCATTCTGACTTCTTCAACAAGCCTCTGAAGTGTCTTTTATGCCAAGTGAAACTTGTGACAGTATTTACAGCATTATATCTTACATTTTTTTTCCTTCACGATCATGGTCACAAACACTTATTCAGCATTCTCTATGGACTATTCTACACTCCTACTGCATAATTTTATTTTAGTTCCCAAAATGAAACCCCGATGATCAAGAACCCTTGGAAAAAAAGGTGGTATATAGCCATAAGAAATTCAAACTTTACTGAAAGGCCAAATAATGGTCATACATAGATTGTTTTTCTTCTAATACTGTCATTGTCAGTCATTACTTTCATGTCCAATAAACAGAAAAACTTCCTGCTTTTCATGAGCAGCCTGTTTCAGTGCCAAACTCTTGGCTTGCAGTTGATATTAACGACCAAATGCATTGAGTGCTGTGGCTATTGTTGAGAAGTCTAATTACCAATTATAGTAAACCTCAGTACCATTTTCAGGGGCAACAGGAAGCCTAATTCTGTGTACTGACTCCTCAGTCCTCTGCCTTTGCTCCATCTTTTTTTCTTTCTTATGAGAGTGTGGTAGAACGGCTCAGTGAGCAGGGACATCAGTATGTGCACAATCCAAACTTTGATAAAGAGGCCTATCCACTGAAGGTAGCTGGAAGAAAAGGTAAGATGCGTAGTTTTAGATCAATTCAGATTATAGTAAAAATACTTTGCATTTTTTACTCAAAGGATTAATTGCAAGCATTTATTTATCAAAAATTATTTGTAAGTGATCACTGTAAAGATATGGATAGGGTATTTGGATAATCTGGATTTAAATCAGAACTGCTTTGTCTGCACTACCTGGGTGCTTTCTATGGTTCCATGGATCTGCCTTACTGCAAAGAGCACTTGAAGTTGTAAAAGTAAAGTTTGCAAAAAAGAAAGCAGGAGATTTCTTTCTTGTACTCTTTTGATTCTTTTTCTGAAAAATAGGCTCTTTCTGTCTCACATAATCTTTGCATAGCTTCTAAGATGATGAACACAATCATTTCTAATAAAGGCTGTAAATGGTATCTAAAGTTCTACTGTATTACCCCTTAGTATCTGAGTTTAAATGAGGGTTTCACTCCATTTGTATGCTCTTTTACTCTTCTGCTGAACAGGTTCATTTGTTTGTCCTTTATTAGTTTTCACATTGTAGAGTTCAGACCTTAAAAGTTTCCATCTCTCTCTTCTGGCTGTGAATACTGTTGATGTATCATATATTTGGCTCTTCTATTTTCAACAAAATATTTCTAATGCTAAATTGTACATCGATAGTCTATAGCTTATTGCACATTATGCCCAACCAGATGGCCAGTGATTTTCTAACAATAACAATTTCATACCTAGTTGAGATGCTTTTGTGTTTTATTAGGCCCAGTCAACTGTATTATTTCTGCCAAGAAATTCCAAAAAGCTCTCTAAGGCTTTTAATCTCCAGTGGTTCATAAAACCACTGTGAAAAATTAGTTTCAAGGATTTATGACTATCTTTCCGTAAGATCAATCCTTCCCTTCTATTTCTTATTATATGCATGTGATTATATCACGTTATGAGAAATCACTACTAGAAATTGGAGAGCAATTGAAATCTATACATTTGGTGTACTTTTCAGGAAATGTATGAAATAAATAATTCCAGATTTCCCTGGGATAATTCTCTTTTTGGTAATCTAGCTAGCTTCTTCTAGAAAAAAAAATAAAAAGACAGTAGTTAGCATTTTAGGCACAGGCATTTGTATTAGGCTGCTTCCTTGCTTTGTCCATGCAGTTTATGATCATAAACTGCTTCAGTATGAGATATCACAAGAACATAAGAATGACCTGGAGGTCCAATTAGCTCATTATCTTTTTATAGGTAGCAACCCAAACCAGACACCCGGAGGAGACTGTAAGAACAAAGCAAACATTATTCTCTCAATTGCACTTCTAGCCTCCAACAACTTCTAACCTCTGTTTTATCACCCTGCAGTTTTTTGCTTTCCAGGTGGAAAAGCCTTATCTCCCTCAGTTTTCCATAAGTTTGTGGACGTGTTCTCTCGATCTTCCTTACCACTTTTTTCCTATCTTTTTCAAAATTCCTATCTTCTTAGCAGGAACCATGGTGGGAAAGCAAGGGAGAGGGGGAATCAGAACCACACACAAAACTCAATAACATAATGGATGCTCAGTAACATGGCAGCTAGGTTTGTCATTTCTAAGTAAAAATTTAGAAAAGGTGACTACCTGTCTTCTTCACCACATTCCTGCATCTTTTGCAGGCATTACCACTCATTTTACTGAAGACAGTTTCAAACTTCAAAAAGAGCCAGTACAAGAAGCCTGCTCTCTCTGCAAAAACTATGTGGGTTGTCTTCTCTCTGGGTTGGTCCCGACTTTCACACATGACATCAGAAGCAAAACACGATTAACAGAAATGACAGCATCTTGTTAAACATTTGATGTTCAATGATAAATTTACATGCATATTGCAATTTCCCACATGAAAAAAGGTCTGTCTTAACCAAAACTAATTGGTAATGTTTGGAACTAATTATAATTCTTTTGGTTTGCTAAAGAAAAACTCAGACAGAAGAGGCATTGAGGTTAACACCACCTTCATACTTGGAGACAATATCTTTAGGTTAAAGGATTCAAGAAAAGTTTACGCCCGTTTACAGGTACTGTGTCTCTGAAATTGATAAATTTTTAATTTCATGTTTATATAGTTCTGATATTCCTCACAGTTACCAAATGAGTCGTCTGCTATATTTAAAAGTCAAATACCTATGCCAATGTCTTTCAATATAGCAGTAGGGAAATGTTTACATTCCTAATATAGTAAAGTGAGAGAACATGGATAAAACACTTGATTCCTCTCATATCTGATGTCTGCTTGGGTGCCACCAACAATAAAAGCAGTATCTAGAGCAGTCATTTAACAAATTGTGATTTACAGTCATTGCTTAATAGTGGTTGAACCAGTATGTATTTCTTCCATAGAATTATGATAGATAAAGTCTTTCATAGATTGCTTTAATTAGACACTTGAAGCCTGATTTTCTAAGGAATGCTCCACAATTGATGGTACATCACGAACGTTTGCCTGGTTATTCACTTTGATATGTCCTTAACAGGGGACCTAGTTGTTCCCTTTATAAATAAAGTTTTCAGCAGCAGAGGTCATTTCTTTTTCAAATGAAAAAGCATTCCCAGAAGTTAATAATCTTCAATTAGATATAGTCAAGTGGACAATTTGTTCCTAATTTTAGACTCCTAATTTGCTATGGGAGTTCTGCCACCTAAATGTGTAAATAGGTGCTTTTCCCCTGAGCAGAACACTGAAGATATTTTCTTCAACAATGACCTTTCTTCAGCTAACAAACATTGCATGTAAACTTACATTTTTAACATTATTTTCTTGTATGCAGAGAGATTTCTGGATTTTTTTTTCAGGCACTTAATCTTTTTTTATAACTTTATCAGAAATTTGTTTTGTATATGTATTTTAATCTCACTAGCTTATTTTCTGTGTCTTAGCTCTCACTGGTGTCCTTTTTGATTGTACTATTCAGCCAACAGGTTACAAGTAATTGCAGCTTAAACTGTCTTATTTTGGAAAGGCAAGGGTTAACAAACATCCACAGAAATAGTCATTTTCAGTAGGTAGAAGAAGAATCAGATGTTCACAGAAGATGACTCCAACAGACAAAAAATAAATTTAATGTCTCACCTAAATACCTGCTTAGCCTTTCTTGAAAAGTATTACTTTTAAAAATATATGGATTTAAACTTCTTGTCTCAAGCATAACTCAATGGTACTAAAAATATTTAAAAGAGCACATCCTTTGGAAAATGCTGGCACTGGAATATCCGTTCTCATGAAGTATGATAGCCCAAAATGGAGATGGTAAAAGTATCAGTCACTGTAGGTTCTTCTACATTGCTTTGTTTAGACATGGATGAGGACTGTACCAATGAAGGTGCCCAGGACTGGAATGCCTCATTTGTGTTCAAGCTAGCAGAGTCTCTAGACACCTCTAGATTGCCCAGGGAATACATCTACACTTGAGATTTGCCTAATCTTGCTAGAAAACATCTGAAACATGATCTACATTTTGCCACAGCAGTCTGTCACCACACAGATGTTTTCTGTCTGCAGAAACAGTTCCGAAAGAATGAAAGGTAAAGGAAGAGTGTGGTCATGGATAAGACTGACAGCACCTGTGTCAGAATTTGTTGGGTTATGTGATAAAAAAGCTAATCTGCACACCCACAAAGGAGCCAAGTGAGACGGTGGCCCATAACAGGAGCCAACAGCCCATTAACGGCACGCATCTCCACAAGCCCAGGGGAGCATAGGGGCACAATAGCAGTTGGGAACCCAAATTAAGGACTCCCAAGTAACAAACATCTTCTCTGAGCCCTTGGCTGGGTTGTCCCAGCAGACCAGAGCCCCATTGTCCAGGCATGAAACCCATCAAGGTAAGATATCAGGAGCAGCTCTCCAGCTCACCTTTCCGTCTAAGGGGATTTGCTACCTAGGGACAAGGGACACACTATGGGATGCAGGGCAAGAGTATTTTGGGGTTGTACAGGATTTTTCCAGGGTATTTTGTAAAGGAATAGAAGATGGGGAAAATGGAGGGCTTTAGGTGATTTGGAGATAAACAAATGTGGGAAAATAAAGGGGTAAGAGGATAAAAAGTGATGGTCGCCTATGAACAGATCAGTGCAGTCTCTCCCGTCTTCTCACTGAATTCCTTTCTAAGTCTTTCCTGGGTGAAAACGTCTCTATTCTGTCTGCACTTGGAACTGGGATATCTTGTCCAGCTGTGTGTGTGCAACACTCTGTACCCACAGCTGGAGTGGACCCGCAGCTGGATTCACATTGCGCGCGCGCCTGTGTGTCTGTGTGTGTGTCTGTGTGTGTGTCTGTGTGTGTGTGTCTGTGTCTGTGTGTGTGTCTGTGTGTGTGTGTGTGTGTCTCTGTGTGTGTGTGTGTCTATGTGTGTGTGTCTGTGTCTGTGTGTCCAGGGTTGCACCACTATAATTGCAAAAAATTTCTTCCTAATATCTAGTTTAAATCTACCCTCTTTTAGTTTAAAACCATTGCCCCTTGTCCTATCACAACAGGCCCTGATAAAAAGTTTGTTGCCATCTTTCTTATAAGCTCCCTTTAAGCAGTGAAAGGCCACAATAAAGTCTCCTGGGAGACTTCTCCAGGCTAACAACTGCAAGTCTCTCAGCCTGTTCTCATATGGAAGGTGGTCCAGCCCACTGATCATCTTCATGGCCATGTCATTCTTATGTTGGGGGTCCCAGAGCTGGATGCAGTACTCCAGGTGGGGTCTCAAGAGAGCAGAATAGAGGGGGAGAATCACCTCCCTTGACCTGCTGATCCTGCGTCTTTTGATGCAGCCCAGGATACGGTTGGCTTTCTGGGATGCAAGTGCACGTTGCCAAGTCATGTTGTGCATCTCATCAACTACCATCCCCAAATCTTTCTCCTCAGGGCTGCTCTCTATCCACTCTCCACCCAGCCTGTATTTGTGCTTGGGGTAGCCCCGACCCATGTGCAGGACCTTGTGCTTGGCCTTGTTGAACTTCACGAGGTTTGCATAGACCCACCCCTCAAACCTGTCCAGGTCCTTCTGGTTGGCATCCCTTCTCTCCAGTGTGTCGACCACACCACACAGCTTGGTGTCGTTGGCAGACTTGCTGAGGGTGCATTCAATCCCACTCTCTACATCATTGATGAAGATATTAAACGTTAGGGGGTACTTTCTATTTTGATTCTGGAACCCAGTTCTGCAACTTGATTCCCTTAAAATGGGAATATCATCTCATGTCACATAGTTTACATTGAAAATGAATGCGTAAATGCTTGTGAAACACTCAACTATTATAAGGAAATAAGTAATCTGAAAGTCCATAGAGAAACATATGATGTTTTCCTCAAATGAGATTTTAATGAATTTAGCAAATAAAGCTCTGGATCACTTTTAACAATGGAGTTTAAACAAATACTGAGTATTTGTGTACTGAATGATATTTGGAATTTTTTAAGGAAAACTAGTACATGTCTCTGTAAATAAAATCTATATCATAATGTATGTGCAGCTCCACAGAAGTTGCACAGGAACCCTAAATGTTAATCTTCAAATTATTGACTTTGCAACATTAATATTTCTACTGCAGTGTTTTTCAAAACAGCAGATTAACTCCTTCCCTCCTACCTCCCCAGCAATTACTTCATTATTTTGTCCCCCACATGGACTCCACATCAGGACTTTTTACTCTACCATACATGCTTTTTTTCCCTCTAGGGAGGAGGAGGAGGCACACAGAATGTAATGATTATGCCAGAAAAAATATCATTAAACAGTTCATTTGTCATTGTACAAGCACTGTTTGTATACTGAAAGTAGGGTCTCGGAGCAGAATCTTTTCTTAAAAGAATATGTCAAAACTGATCAAATACAAACCTACATTAAGAATAAAATATTATAACTGAGATTTTGTCTAATCAATTCACCTTACTTGAACTCTTTCTCCCTCAATAATTCAAGTTTTAACCTACTATCAGAGAGGAAATTCTTCCATGTCAACCAACCCTTATGTGCCTATGAGATACACTGCAATAGTGGGTATTTGTTTTTTGCAACCATAGTGATGAAATGTGTTTATTGGCTAAGGTTGCATGTATTTGAAGTAAGTGTCTGCCTTCATTTAGTTTCAGAAAATCTGAACAGTCCTCTAACACCAAATAACAGGGATTTGTGGAATAGAACCACAAAACAAGTTTTGCAACATTTTTCAGATACCAGTCTACCAATCTGACTTTTTGATTAATTAAAAAAAAAAAAGACATATAGAAAGACAATGAAAATCTGATTATCTTACAGGCTCTTTATTTAGTGTTGTATTATGGGTAAGTTTTCTTTTAAATGTCTCAAATTCTTATTCTTGAAGATATATTTCATTTCTGCTAGCAGCTTCAGTTTCTGCATATATAATTTTTAGATCAGTCTTATCAAAAGTTAACAGAAATTATCAGATAAAGTTTTCTAACTGTTAATGCTGTGCTCCAGTAAATTTTAAAATACAAATGCTTAAAGGAATTTAGGAATTGGAGTGTGTCTTCTTATCTGACAATCCAAACCTCATGATCCATCAAAGCCAATAAGACTCTAGTAGCACAGTTGGTCAGTCTCCTAATCAATGGCAGATGCTGGATATAAGATCAACACTGAAAGGATTATTAAATTCAAGAAAGACTGCCAAAGATTCTCAGCATCTTTGCATAGAATTATGTAGAAGAAAATATAAGTACAGTGAATTTCAGGGATGTTAAAAAATGTAGCATGCACAGATGTGTACTGAAAAATAATAATAACAGAGCAATCCCTGCCTGGCATCAAAGTTACTAAAGCACAAACTTAATTCACTGGCAAAAATCTTGTCACTTTAGTGCAAACAAAAACCAAACACTTCCTATTCTAGCACCATGTAAAATGTTTGGGGGTAGAGAAACTGTGATTTCATTATCAACTAGAATCTTCAGGGCAGTTTCAGATATCTTTAATTTGATAATTTACGTTTTGGTGATCAGTGTGATTTCCATTCCTCAAAAAAGTTAAGAGCTACCTCTTCTTGCAAAGTAATGGAAGCAAACATTTTTCTGTAGTACACAGAATAATCTAGCTTCCAAGACAATATGCAACAAAGCAGAACTCTAAAAAGATACATTTATATTCTAGTTTATTCCTTCCATGCTTGTTTGACAAAATGCCTGACAGACATGAAATCACACAAAATAACATTGTATGGTTCAGAAAGAATTAAAAATATACTTAATGTTGTCTTCTCACTGGATTAAATCCAATTGACTAAAACAATGGAGTAGCTCTTGATTCGCAGAAATGTGACCCAGAATAGAACATACTTCTTGCATTATTAAAAGAGCAATCCCCTGCAAAGAAGCAAATGGAAAAACAATCCCTCCTTTTCCCCAACTGCTACACAGAAACCAGTAAAATTCTTATAAGAACACTTTTCAGCTGAGGTGTTAGATAAAAATGTTTAAATGTGTTCGTTTTCCTTATTTTTACATGGTTTTAGTGTCAGCATTAGAGGTAAAGATCCAGTGGAGATGCTCCAGGTGACAGAAACTTTAAAGGTAGACTTGAATTACAAGGGACTACACTATTCTATGAATTTCAGAAATTGTAGTTCCTGCAGGATCAAAACTAAAACATGAATGTCCAGCTGATATTTCTCACATTTTGAAGCTATGCAAAATCTTAAACAAGGAAAGTGGTGGCAGTATGATCAACTAATGCTTCAGTTTAACATATGACAGGTGATAAACTATGAAGCATACAAACTATACGGCAAACAAAACATTCCTAGGACATCAACAATCATAATATATCAATTGGTAAAGGAAACAATAATTACTGTCAGTGGAGAAAAATTAATTTTTACAGCCACCAGATCCTATTTCCAATTACTTTGCATATTCTGCCTCACATTTTGGTTTCACACTCTTTTGTGGGCAAGAGTCCTCTGTCTGTTGAGAAACAAAAGGTGTATTGCCACACGCCTGTGTAAATATTCTCCTCAGCCTACTTTCTGCTTCAGTAAGAAGGCCAAACATATTCATACCTAGACTATTGCTAATGGTTTGTCCCTCTCAGTATGAGCTCCCAGTAGAATTTCTAGATAAAATAATGCTCTCTTGTCTGTCTGTCTGAAATAATGACACTTTTATACATTTTAAATAGATGACTCTCTTCTGACTAGATAAGCTAAACTGGCATCGGAAAAGTCCAATGACATCAGATGACAGCAAATATTATTTTTGAATGTTAGAATAATTTCCTTTTGTTTAACTTCTGTCTTGAGTACAGAAACAGTGTCACAAACCACCCATCACTAAAATCAAAGAAAAACAAACTTTCAGAGAAAATGAAGCAACTGACCCTGACAGCTAAGTGATAGCTCCAAATGAAATTGTCCTTATCACTGACTCTCTTCAGTAGTGTCCCTTTAGGACACCACTAAAAATATACATGTGATTTGATCTAATACTTCATAATTCACATTTCTAAACACAATTTTTGTCTGCTGTGTAACACTAGTACAGTCACAGAAGTGCACTGTGACTCAGCAATTGAATTTGGCTTGTCTGCCAGTTTTCTGTTCAACATTCAATTCACCTTGTGTGCTCAGACAAATGTGTGACCCACTGGATTTGGCACTGGACTGCAAGAGGTAAACAGAAGCTCCTTTTTTCATTATATTTAAACACAGTATGTTACAGATTTTCAAAAGGACTCCTGAAAAAACTGTAGGGAGAAAAGGTTTTATCTGTTTGGAAGAAATTTCTTCCTTATTTTCCTGGGATAATTCAGTTTTCTACTATTGAAATGAAGCCTTAACAGAGTTTTGTACTCTATCCCCGCTCCTTTGGCTAAGAATAAAATGGGAAGCATTGAATTGTGTAAATTGTTGATATGTTTAATGTATCCTCTGAAAACAACAAGTTTCATTCTTAAGTATTTTTTCTTATGCTGATTTTTATTCAGTTTAATTTTACCTATAAGTATTTTGAGACAGGACATGAATCTTTTCCTTTGTCACTACAGAGCTTTAAAGAAGTTCGATCATCTTATTACAAATCTCTCTATAACCAGTAATAAGCAAAATGAGAAAATCTTTGTCTTAAAAAATAAATGGTGGTTTTAACCCTCAGAGTTACTATTATATTGCTAAACCACTATTTTCAACTTAAAAACAATCATCAATAAATAGTATCTCAAAAGACATTTTTAAGATGAATTCATAATTTTGTAAGTCTCAACTTTGCTTTTACATTCTCAAAGATGAAATTATGAGTCAAGAGTGTGCAATATTACCTCACCAATTATAAACCCAAAAGCTGGATGTTCAGCTTTTGACTGTTTATTCTTACAAAAATCCCATTTAAATTTAAGGTAGTTCTTAGCTAGAAAATATTTAAATGTTAATTTTAAAGACCTGAAAATTTTGTTCATGATCATTGGAATGCTATGAAAAAAAATCTCATTTACTATAGCTTTCATTCATCTTGTCTTCTAAAACCTATTCTGTATTTATTACCTTGCAATATAATTACGAAAGCACTATATCAAAAAGCATAAGCTTTAGTGAAGGTTCTGATTTTAATAAGTCCACATCTACTATACTCCTTTTATGTGTTTGAAACACCTTTTGTTACACCTAGATTAATGAATGCAATTCCCTGCATGTGACACACAGCCTGATTTTTTTACCAGTTTTCAAAAAAACCTAAAGGGCCCAAATAACTGCTTGGGCAACTACAAGTTGATTAGTAGCTGCACTGAAAACAACTGTTCTAAAATACCCCATAAAATTATAAGGTGTTTTAGTAAAACTAATCTATCCAATATGTCAAAGATACGGAAAACCCCGTATTTAGCTTGTCTTCAGCTTTACGGATCTCAAACTTCAAAGTGATTTTCTTCCAGCTCGTAAGTGTCCAGAATACACACATAATCCCTCTAAGAGTTTACCTAATTGGGTTAGTCTTTGTGACTTTAAGTTGACCCTACATAGAGCTATACTGTAAGGTAAGTTAAGCATCAAGTTTTCCTGACATTAGCTGAGTTTATAAAGCAACTACGCTAACTAAGTAGGGTGAATTACATTAAAATCAACAGTCTATCTTTGCATAAGATTCTCAGCACCAGCTGAATTATAAATATTATCTTAAACGATAAATCACTTATATTTCAGGAAGAAACAGCGCTTGTATTAGACAATTAATATGATGCCTCTTTCCAATCATTAAGTTATAATAAAACAATATATTAGGTCCAGTTAGTTAACCATAAAGTAAACTCAAGTGAGCTGAACATCCAGTTAGCGTTCAGAGGCATCTGGGCAAAATATTTGCAATGTTATTAGAATTTCCCAGAGCTGATAGGGCAGATTAGTGAGATGCACATTTGTGCTAGTGCATACTGTAATCATAATTGCAGAAATTAACTGCAGATATTTGTCATTGGGTCTTTATAACATATCTGTTTGCCTGTACCTCCTGGTGAAAATACTAGGATCCTAGTATACTATACTTAACTTAGTTCAAAAACTGTCCCTGGGAGAATTGTTGATGCTATAGAAGTTGCTTCTAATTCAGAGAGCAGTTAAACAGTTTTCATTTATTTTAATCAGAAGTATAATGAATGTATTTGTTACAGAAGCTTTCCATTTTTCATGTCTCTTCAGAAAAGAATGAATGAAAAGCCTCAGTAACCCAACCATGCTCATGTGAAGCCTTCATCTGTACAGCACTAGATTAACAGCAAATACACACTTTCAAAGATGGAGGATATTTTATTGCAAAGATATAGAAGTAATTTCCACTGAGTGCTGTGTATTTTTATCATCATGATTATTATGTATCTGTTAAATAGGTTTCTACTACTACTGAGGTGTATTCTAGTATTACCTGAGATGCTTTCTGTGATAGTTGAAGAATTTGAAAAAGAAAACATAGGTAACTGAATTTATGGCATGGAAGACACAAGGTAAAAATATTATATAAACGCATGGAGGTTCAATTCTGAACCCCAAACTAGATGTTTGAACTCCTCATGTAATGCACAATATGAATTAAGAACATATAGAAAGATCATAAGCTGATAAGTATCTGGGAATGAAAGGTAGCAAAGAGTAAGGCTTAGTTACTTGGCCTTACTGGAAGTAACTACTTCCCTTCAGGTGTGGTTTTTATCAAAAACATCCTGAATTTGGTTTTCTAATGATGGTCGTCTGTTTACGAAGGTCTTTTTTTACAAAGCAGGAAGAATGAAGGATTCCCCAAACCACACAACTAGGGAACTTGCCTGGATGGAGAACAGCAGGTTCAGTCCTGCATTCTGTATAATGCCAAGCAGTAACTTGAACTGCTACGCTGGGTGAGAAGCCTGGCTACTCACTTATCGAAGGGAAAAGGTTCTCGCTGTCTCCTACTGATGATGTCATAATTTATAAATACTTAAATGGTCATCAGGATACAGGATGAATGTATGTATGAATGATTGTATATCCCAGCTCACCTAGGATGCTGGAAACCAAATGCATCATCTAGTTAATATTTTATATATCTTAATTCTTTCTAATTATATTTCTGTTTCTTCTGACAATAGTATTTATATTCTGGGTGCAAAGAGCAGATCTTTTGGAAAAGCTCCTTTGTGCTAAGAAGATGAAGTAGATCTCACACCCTTAAAAGTTAGTGTTTTACAGGCAAGATCAAGAATAACCATAATTATGCAAAAGCCTAACAATTATTCATATGGTATTTTTCCTCAGCCATGTAGACTCTGCCTCTAATGAAATACACCAGCAGCCTTTTATTCTGCTGCGGTATTTTAATGCCTTTTGAATGGTTTTACCTCAATCCGAGCCTTTCTTCATGATTCTTATTCCTGCTTTCTAACTGAATAATTAGAAATACCTTTTGTAGGGAAATATCAATGAAAAATATTACACTACTAAGAAAGGGACTGCAAAAAATCAACATCAACTTCACATTATGATCTTGCCAGCGACTACTTTATATATAAATAAGAACATCAATATATGTATTTGTCTATGTTTTGAATACAAAAAATTGCCTTATTAAAATGACAACTCAATAATATAGAAAATACTTTATAACTTTATTTCTTAATTTGATTAAAACTCTTCTAATAGTCAGGGCTTTGACAATTGCAAAATGCTGTGAAGTCTCATAGTTAAAAAATGTACATACTATTATCTCCACATTGCCACTACAGAAATAGAGACATGATGTGCTGTCAATATTTTAGTGAGAGTCTTGGACCATTTGTTTTCTGACCTATGGCAAGCACTGTGAGACAGAGGAGTAGGAATCTAATAAACTGCTTTTCCAATTTGTTGAAAAATACTTTCTTACACTATAATTGACAGACAAATAAACATATGTGCAATGTCTCACTATAACTAGATTAATGGAATACATCTTGGTAATCAAAATGTCACACACATATAGGCAAAAGCACACATTATAGATAGGAAAATCTTGGTTTTCCCTTCTTGTTTTGCTTTCTTTGCTTTCTTTTCTTTGTTTTTCTGAGTGACAGCTGCTATGTGGTACCTGAATAAAATATTTACTTTCCAGTAATAATTTTTAAGCTTGAGGGATGTTAACTCAAGAATTGACAAACTGGCATTATCCAGTCAGCCCCATGCGTTGCGACTGCCTCAGGTAAGAAA
>VZTO01012041.1:0-26827 GCA_013400615.1 Syrrhaptes paradoxus
AATGTAGGTAAGTCACTTAAATTCAAACAATTAAAAACACCTGGGCACCACTTTGCTTGGTATCGATGCCTTGTGCCTAGGGAACGTGGGAATTTAAGTCCTGAGCCTCTAAGAGCAATTCAGCAGCACTTTCAGCCCTTGGGAGCCATGCTTTCAAAGTACACATGGGAAGAGAGCAGTTAAGGAAGGAAGGATGTCCTGGAGGAACTGGGAAGAAGCCCCACTGAAACATCAAAGCTACCTGTGAATGACCTGATATGAAGGATGTTCAGATGCAAAGCAGCTGCCCAATAGTCTATCCAACCTCTGATCCATCTCTCTGCCACAGGGAAGAGGCAGTTCCCTCAGCCAGGATAGCTCTGAACCCTCTCGTAGATGCCTGCATGTGCGTACTGTGACCTATCCCCTCCCAGCCAAACCTATCTCATGTTCGTGCCCTCCTGTAGTGCCTCCAGATCGTCCATGTGTGGATGTTCTGTGTCCTCCCTTCTCGACACAGGAGAACAGATTGAGCTTTCTGGTCCCCACCAGTGACTGTTTCCCCGACACACTCTGCAGTTCAGATAACAAGGATCCGTCTGTACAAAACGTGTTGGGATTTATTCTGCTCTTGCTAGGAGTTAATTCTGCTCTAAAGCGAGGCTGAATTATTCTATTCCTCACAAAATCATCTAAATATTGAATTTATGTCCCAAGCTCGTTTTGAAGTCTTTTGATGAAATCTAGTCTGGAAAGCACTTCACATGACTGTGCCAATAATGTCTCTAAACGTTCTCGCTAGTGAAAGGACTGACAGACAAAATGTAATTCCTTCCTAACTACTCACTCTGCTGTCTGCCTCTGTCCTTGTGCGTAAAGACACAGTCAAGCGATGGGATCATGGGCATCCTGGTGACACATACAACTGAGCTAACGCAGGAAGAGGTTGTATTCAACATGGAAATGACCCACTGGAGTTGTAGTGCCAGGTCTTGCACCGTTGGGAATTAAATCTCATAGTCTTCTACAAGAAATATAAACTCAATAGTGGAGTCAGCTAAGGAAGAGGTAGGGAAAAAATGACCTACAGAAAGTTCAAACCATCTTCTAGCTAACCAATTTACATTAAAGTTGGCAGATTTGAAGGTAAGTATGGAAAGATAAGTATGCAGCTACCAAAGACCTGTAAAAGAACCACAGAAATATGCAGTGTCCTATGTGCTGGGAAATTGCTTAGAGTTGTGTTGCTGAATTGCCTATAGATCCTCAGGGCAGAATCCTGCTGATGACATGGATGAACTGTCTGGTGGCATCTTCCTGACTTCTGGTGGCCATGACTTGATTGACTTTGTGCCGTCTGCAACCATACTTTGGGGAACCTGGTTCATCTTCTGAGTTCTGCTTTTACCGGGTTATAAACCTGTCCAAACAGACAAACTATAAGCATAGCTGGGTCAGCCTTGCATTTAAAGGAAGGGCCTTCAAGGAAAAGGATTGAAAAGCACAACTGGGGAAGAGCTGAAGCTGAACGTTGTGTTTTGTTCTTGGTGTTGGTCTTGTGTTTTGTTCTTGGTCCCAATGAAGACCAACAGTAGAAGACATAAAATGGTATAATCTCAGTAGGGAATGATGGGAAGTTGTAGGATCCGCAGCAGAAATGGATCCTAGAACATAGCTCGGGAGGTGATTTCAAGTATCACTGCTTTTAGATACTCAGTTTGAATCACTATCACCTCTGCAGCATCTGGCGTTTAGTTGTAACACAAACTCTCTAAGGCCATCACTGCCTTTGCAGAAGAAAGTCTTTAAGATAACAACAAAGACCAACTTTTTAAACAAGACAGCAGACAATACCACTGGGTCTGAAAAGCTTCTCATGCAGACACCAGGTCTAGAGCAGGGTGAGCCATCTCACCAGACACTAATCGCAGCAGGTAACGACGTCTTCAATGACCACAGAGCTAGATTTTGGTGGTGGGAGAGCTTGCGTTGTGACAGCTCAGTAGCCTTCACTGGCAATGCAAGATCTATCAGAATTGGTTTTTTAATCTGACGCTGCAGATTACACCTCAGATTTGACCCTCATAAAAAGAGTTTTCTTCTTGCTCTTCACCACTCAACTGAGCCAGTCTTAAACTTCCCCAGCAGGGCACACTGATGAAAACAGGATGCAATAGTAGGTTCTGCTTTCTGTACTAATTCAGGCTTGCATATTAGCTAAACCATATTTGCTGCAGGGGAAGAATTGTTGATTTTTTTCTTTCTTTCTTTCCCATCTGTTTTTTCTTTTACCCAGGGCATCCATTCTAACATCTAATCCTAACACTGAGCAACAACACCAGCGCAGCACGGTGCCACTAGTGAGGTGGGGTTCTTATCAGGAACATCAGCAGCAGCCAGAACTCGAGCCTCTGGGTGAAGTTACTCAGTTGCCATCTCAACATTTATACTGAATGTTTTCTTTTTCAACTTCCATTAAAGGGTGTTTGTTTTTATCCACTCCTGTTATTTCCTCAGTAGCAGCAGAGACATTTTGAATAAAGCAAGGAGGATACTTCTGATTGTTTGGATTCTGTTCAAGAAGGACAGATTTATATGTTTACCCTGGAAATGACTTATTGAATCATACTTGTGAGCAGAGCCAGGGAGCCCCCTTGCCTCCACCTCCCCCAGCCAGTCCTCGGGGCTCTGCCACAATCTGGTTTTAATTATAAGCAGGAGCTGCTGCAGCGTTTTCTTCCTTACTACACTATTTTTCATTATGCAGGCAGGAGAACAACTAGGAAAATCAACTTCTGTTAAGGAAAGTATCGATTAAACTTATTGGGGGACAGAAGCGCGTTTAGACTCATGTACGTGCAGTTGCGTTAAAGATGTGACGATGGAGGGTGAGTAGAGCCTTATCCTGTGTCTAAAGTTCAGCAGTGTGATATAACAAGGATTCAATGACAGTGGACCTCAGAACTGGGTTTGTATCTTTGCTGTGCCCCAGGTTATTGTGTGCAGTTCAGGCATTTTTATTCAGTTTGGGTTCTTTGGTGGTGATCCTACCAAGAACACTTCTCCTTGCCAGCTCACCCCCCTGGTGCTGCCCCATCCTGGGCCAGCTGAGCGAAAATGATAAACTGCTTCTAGAAAGATGAAGACATTGAAGAAATTCCTCTTCAGTTTTTTCTTTCCTTGGATTTTATTTTTTTTCACGCTTTCAGTACACGAGGGTTAATCAAATCCAGGACATCTCTCTTGTTTCTGTCATGTCACTGTAATGCACTCTGGAGGAATACCAGAACGTGAACGTTCACTCTATTGCCTGGAGGGAGAGAAGGCAGAGATGAGTGAAGAAATAATTGCCACTTTTTAGTGACAAAAATATTCATCCCAGTAACTTCCTGAGTGACTGTGCTTTTGCAAAGCTTTTTTTTGCTAGCTTCATTCATGTCACATTTACTCTGCCATTAGGGATTGGAGCCCAACTGCTTCTTCAGCAAATCACTCCCGTAGTTATATTATCTGAAAAAAAAAAAAAAACCAACAAACCAAACCCTGTGACACCAACAGAGAGACCAGTCCTGTGCATCTCAGCCCTGTTCACCCCAGTTCCCATCTGTGCTTGGCACAACAGTGGCCAGGCACAGGGGATTGCTTGCTGCAGACCCCGGGGGTCTGCGGGTGTTTCAGCACTGTCTTTATCCCATGGAATTGTCCTAATAAATCTTCACAATCTCTTAGAACTTGGAGGGATTTCTACCTCCGCAGCCCCTCGATATCTCACTCTGAGAGGCTGCTATGTATCGAATTCCCAGTGGGAGCATCATAGTAGAAGACAAATTCCCCTGGATAACAGAAACATCTCCTGTTACCCTCTTAAGGGGAGAGAAAGTGAAGGGCTGTAGGGCAGAACTGCTCCTTGACATGTCAAGTGACAGCTACAAGAGGTTATCTCAAACATCCGCTGTTGGTTTGCGTGACCCTGGCCGTGGGACACATCTCACGCAGCGGATTTGCGTGTGCATTTGCTTGTGCCTTTCTTCAGCTTTCTCCTTTTCTTTTTTGTCTCTCCTCCAGTCTGAGCTGATTTAGAGGAAGCATTCCTGAGTGATATCCTGTTTTCTATGATAATTTTACTTTAATAAGGATGAGAGATGATGAAGCTGAGCAGTGAACGAGTCTATCTGAAATTTTGAGGTTTCCATGGGAATTCCTGATGCAGGGTTCACGCATCCTCCCTACAGCAGTCAGTCATGAGACATGAGATGATAGCCTTTGATGCGTGAGACACGGCAGAGTCACCTTTCCACAAAAGGAGACATTCCCAAATTCATGTATTTTCTCTTCTGATACTTCCTCTTCAGCTGTGGCTTTGCGTGAGATAACCCAATCCTGTTGGTTTTTAAAGAAAACACAAAATCTAGCAGATATATAATGACTTAGGATATTGAGCAAGGAACCATTTGCCCAACTGTAGCCGCTTGAATCATTCTCCAGATGTACCTAGAGCATCCCTGCCATGTTACATGGAAATTCTGGGGTGGAGGAGAACATCTGCCATGTCCCTGACAGAAAAAGCTTGGAGCAGCGTGACATTTCATGCAGTGGGTGGGATGAATGATATTTCATTAATCACGGCTTGTTTTGGAGTTACATCACTGTCTATGAAATTGAAAAACAGAGAATGTTGTGTAGTTTCAATAGGTTGGACCATCCAATTACGCAAGTCAGCAGTAGTAAGGGAGTGGAACTGGGCAGCCTCATGGGTTATAACACCCGGGGAGGATTTCTGTCCTACCTCATGTCTTGTTCGTATGAAAGTGGCTGTGTCTAAATCACACTGAAAATGACACAACTGAAAAATTGTGTCATTGACTTCAGCTTTACCAGTGGTGATGTTGAATATGCAGTCTGTCCCAGCAAAAAGGCTCCTATTTCCATGTGTTAAAAATCAGAACTGCTAGAGTGAGTCCTGTTCAAATTTGTCAGTGATATTTTAGGGACTTTTGAAACTTGCTGTATTTGTGAATGGGAAATACACAACCAACACTCTGCAAATTGCCACCACCATTCAGTGTCCCAAGGCAAGACTGGCCATTTCCAGTTGTGACCTTCACCCACTTCTGTAGCTTCCTCGAGTACAGTACAACTAATGCCAAAAGAATGGACGAATTCTTTGAGGGATCCAAGCTATGCACCGCCAGGTACACGGACCCAGCCAGCTGCCCTTTGCAGCAGGAGATCCTCGTGGATGCGGGCTGTTGTGGAAGGAGCAATTCTGTAAACGCAGCAGAAGCAGGATCCTGCAGCAGATGCTGGGAGTTTCTTGCCAACCCTTAGCCTGCGAGGCCGACTGAGCACTTGGAGATTTGGCCGGTTCTTGTTCCCGTTAAAGTTAATAGATTTTGGCATAATTCTCAATGGGCAGCATAATCAATCTTCCAGGGGGGTTTCTCCCACATGTGTAATTAAGTCTGTGTACAAGCTCCTGAGTCAGTATTTCATCGGTCATTCCTTTAATTGAGTTTGTACTTTTCAGACATACAAAATAAACATTGATTTCCTTTGTTAAGTGGAGAGCAATAAACTGGGGTTGCATACTTTTATTATCAGGAAATAGTATAATACTCGAAAGTCAAAAGCATGCAGTTTAGTATGCTGTACATCTAACCCTGGGATGAAAACATCCATTATTGAGATCAGAAAAAGACTTTGCACAATAGTATTCATTTACATATGTATTTACATTCATACATGAAGCAAGATGTGGCTAGCCCATAAAAATGTAGAGAATGATAAAGCACAAGAAACAATATATAATATGATAATCTTCTCCATCTACAATATCCAACTACATCTGTGTTGGATCAGAGTTTGGCTGCTGAGGATGAACTTTCAGAATATGTTGTTCCCATTTTTGGTTCTTTTGGGAATTGGGGAGCTTCTCTTTTTATATTGCAAAGAGCTCAGCAATTACAGAGTTATCATGTGGTAGATACTTAGGCAGGAGAAAATGCTATATGGCATTTTCTTTTTCACTTATTTGTAGACTTCATGTGCTCGCAAACACTTGAGCAGAGGGCTCCTCAGCACATCACCATTAGCTGGTTGGGAAGCGGATGCCCTCTGACTTCTAAAGTGGAAGAACTCAAGATGTTAGAGCCCAATGTGCCACTGCAGCAGCCAAAATCATCATTAATGAATAGTTCCCACCTTGAGACTCCAATATCCAAACACAGACAGTCTGAGACTCTGCTGTCACACCAGGAATGGAGCTGGGCATTCCCTGTAGCAGAAACGTCTATCGAGAGGCAAGGGTTGAAAGAAATAAAGTAAGTATTAAAGGAAAACAAATAGCTGGCTACACTTTGAGATTTTAAGACCCAAGACTTAGGATACAACATCTGTTGTATAATGCTTTATAATGAATTTACATATAGTCCAGTTGTTAACCCACTTTGAAGAGCTCCATTTACCAGGTGCAGTGTCCAAGAGCTCATTCACTGGCATTGGTTCGCCTTTGACATGGCTTCATGGCCCAAAGCTGACCACGTCCACTCAAGCCTTTCAAAGAGCGATCCTGTCATTGAGAGATGGCTGGTTTCGGTGTGCTTGAGGGGCCACTTCATTTCCAGTCACATATTCACATGGTGGCTCGTGTAAGCTAATAACCCCTGCCTGAACCTGCAGCAGGCAATGTTCCCAGGGGCCAGGTTAAAAGCTGTGGGCTTTTTAATTCCAGATCTAGCTCCTTCTCCTAAACCATAACTATATGGTTGATGAGAAAGCTGGGGTGCAGTAATTGGGGTAGTGCACGGGAGACCGGATCTAGGAGACCTCACTTTGTGTGGAGCCATCAGTGATGCTGGAAGTACCCCACTAGCGACAGTGGCAGAGTGGAAGCAGTTTAACCAATAAATATTTTCATCACAACACCATGGGATTCTAGATCTGACCGCGCAGCCCAGGTAATGCTGCCTGGCCCGTCCTTTTTTCCATTATTTTTAATTCTTTTATTGATGTGGGAGGTCTTGCTGGGATGTTCCTGATTTGGAGGCTGGTGCTTTGCATCATTTCCCTTCTAAACCAGATTTGCTCTCTCTGTTGTGGTAACCACTGAGACATTATTGTAGTTCACATTTGGTTAAGTTTGAGGATTTATTTTTTTTTTATGGTAACTACTTACACACCCCCTTTTTGGAGCAGCTGTTTTTCTGTAACTTGCATCTGTGGCATATTTTTGAGGCCAGCAGATAACAGATTTGTTGTTGAATGTAGACATAATGTATGTTGTCAAGACTCATAGGCAGTGAAAATCTGCACCCCTTCAGGACGCACCAGGATTTATTTGTTTTCTCAGTTTAAACATCCCTCACTGATCACTTGCTGGCACAAATTCTGTGGCAGGATCAGGGGGGCTGGTAGCTCAGGAATAAGTCAGTTTTGGGGGCTGGGAGGACATTTAACTCCTACAACTTGTGCTTTTGTGAGGCAGTAAAGAAAAAAATTGTAACAGGCTGCTGTTGGGTTTCTTATGACACGTACAATGTTCGGTCTTAGCTAAGCTGTCCTGGTAAACTGCGGCTCAGTTCTGCCCATAAAACAGGGGTTTGGATAAATTCGTCTGGCAAAGCCACAGGGCAACCAGCCAGGTTCAGACCTGCCCCTGCACCTCGGAAAAATAGAGATGTTCAGCCCTGGCACCCGGGCAGTCCCTGCTGCTCGTTAGCCACAGGAGGTTGCACATCAGAGCAGTACATGTGAGCAAAGCCCGGTTTGTATCTGGTTGTGGGGGTCCCTGTGCTAGTCACCCTCTGTGGGGCCACTCCAGGGGTCTCGCTTTAGAGATGTCCCCAGTGACCGGCACGGAAAGCAGCACGCCAGAGAGATGTGAGACCGAGACATGGAACTTCGACTGTGTGATCCACTGTGAGCATCCAGGGGATGTACTGTACTGGGACCAAACCCCCCCGCTTGGCAGCTCGTGAGGGAGGGGAAGGAAGGAGGACCAGGAGGTATGAGACAGGCAGAAATAATGGATTTTAGGGGAAGATCTCCTTCACTAGATCTACAGTTTCATTTACCTTGTCAAGAACAAAAGTCTTCCAAGTGTCACGCATACAAAGGAAACCCAGAAGAAGAAACACAGATTTTTTTTTTTACTTGAAATGGGGGATTTTCTTAAATTTGACAACCTGAAGCTTTTTCATTTTGCTCCAAAGCTGATTTCCTGGTGTTTTATCTGTCTTCTGAAATATGACCTTATTATCTCTTTCAAATCTTTCCTTTAACTGCATTTCATCCCTGGAATAACCATTACAGCATCTGAGTGTGCCTCAAGTCTCATTCCATATTTGTAACTAGAAAACCAGGATAAACCCATATTGTAGGTTATCAAAGGTAACACAGGTTGCATTAACAAAATCTTTCCTTAATATATGATTTTCTGAACAATAGGGATGTGGTAGATCTCAGTTACCAGGACTCCAGTAAAGCCTTTGGTTAGGTATCACCAGGAAAATCAAAAAAATTGGAAATGGTATTAATAAAGATTAAGTATTTCCCCAGCTAAAGAGAAAACACCGATTTTGCACTGAAAAGGGAAATACCAAACCAGCAGCAGAAAACACAACTACTGACTGCCCACATCACACGGGGAGTTCCTCGAAGACAGATTTTGAGAAATAACATCTTCAGCCTACACGAGTGAGGATGGCCACTGATCGCTTTCTATAAATACACGGCAAGATAATGCCTGGGGGAGAGAAGGGCTATTTAAGAACAATTTTGGCTGGGGAGCAGATGAGGTTAGCTGACCACAGACCAGTTCAGGCTGGGAATCGGGGGCTTGCTCACTATCTGAGCAGTGCCGTTCTGGAATAGCCTCTCACAGGTGGAAACCCCAGCTAACCGCACCCCATACTGTGGCATTACCCAGGTGCCATGGGGTGAATTCTTTATTCCCAGATTTATGCCCCTGTAAACCTCTGCAGCATATGCCCTAGAGGTATCACAGACTGACCCACAGCCAGGTGATGCTCCAGCTCCTCTCCCAGTGCCCTGTTGTGTGCACTGGCCTCTGGGCATGGCCACTGAATCCACCTTCTGGCTCCTGCCTCCTGCAACACAGATGCATCATGTTAAAACCTCTAAAAACATCAGAAAGAAACTTCTCTCTAAAATGGAGCAAAATTGAGCTCAGCAAAGCCAAAGGGGTAAAAATCCTCGTGTGCCGCTGGCCCTCTGCAGGGCTGGCATGGTCCCCAGGGTAACCTAGAGCAGTCCCACGCCTGCTGCAGGAGGATCTGCTCAGCCCACCAGCCGCCCTTTCTACCTTCCTCCTCCCTCTGCTCTCCATCATCCTTCCCCGTGTGTGTTCACCCCAGGGGATGAGGATGCAGACAGCACAGGGATGATGCTTTTCGCGGAGATAGACGTGGGGTTGCAGAGAGGCTCCTTTGTGGTCCTTTCATCGCTATGGGAGTGGCACAAAGAGGTGAAATGTGGCTGCACATCCTTCCCTGACAGCGTGGAGGTGTTCCTGGGAAAGGTGGGTGCTGTTTGGAAGGGCAGGAGGAGGGAGCTTTCCTCGACTCCCGTGTGACGGTCAGAACTTGACCCTTAAAACAGAAGAATGAGCAGTGGTGAGGATTAGAGATGCTGGGATTTGGATATTTTGAGTTTGCTCCGTACTTTAAAAAAACCCACAAGCACGGATGAAAAAAAAAAAAATGGACCCATGCAGTCTGAAGCTCTTTTGGCTTCCAGCTCAGCTCAGGATGGCTGTGGCACAATCGGTTCCAGATGCTGAATTTCCGGCAGTGGCTGACACACACACACACACGCACAATTCCTCGGCTCTGCAGGCTCAGACATAACCCCAAACTACTACAGACGGCGGAGACTGGCAGCATGAGAAAGACAGACATTACCCACTCCCATTCCCCCTGGACCCGACTAGCGCCCAGGCTCGTGAATATTTGGGGTATTTTTATGAGTGCATTAGCAGGATGACGTCCCCTGCCCGTGGCAGCCACGAAGGAGCCCAGCGCATTGCACCAGGAGCACCAGTTCACAGGGTTTGGAGCTGCGTCATTTCCAGCCCCGTGGGATTGCAAACAGGATCAGGATCAGACCTCCAGCGGTGTAGTGCCGTGATAAAAGCTGCTGGTTAACCTGTTGCTGGTTGTAGGCAGAAAATTAATGATCTGATTCCAATTATAAATAATCCCGAGAGGGCTGATGATGATTAATCTGTTGTTACACAGTTGGTCTTTTATGACTTGTTATTTATTGCTGGTATGACTGTACTCACTCGTGACACCTGTTCCTCATGGAAACATCTATCACCTATTAAATCTTTGTAAGTAATTTAGGAGGGTAACCGTCATGTATAAATAATACTTTATGTCACTTTTTAGTATGATGAATGACACTAGAGATCAATTGACAATGCATGGCCAAAATTTACAGGATTTTGTAAGGCTGCTGCCCAGTATCAGTAACAAGAAGCAATTCAACTGCAGCATCTCTCCGGTATGTTGAGGGAGACTGTCTCCTCTCCTCCCGTGCAACAGAGCCTCTGCTGCAGACAATCGGCTCCAGGAATACCCACGGGCAAGGGCTCTAGCTGGGACTCAGCACGAGGTCAGAGGAAAGCTAATTTTATTAAGAATTTTTACTACGAAGATATAAACTTGCAATAAAACATGAGCAGCTGCTTTAGGCTGGGATTTTCCAGAAACTGAAGGGGCAATAGGTCCCCAAATCCCACCGAACTGGTACCCAGCTCTTACAGGCTTCTCTGCACAGCCCAACCTTCGCTCTGACTCATTCCACTGCCACTATTTCTTCATAAGCTTTTGTTTAAGTTATTGTGCTCTTAATTTCCTGTTTCACAATCCTTTAGTGATGCCAGCAAAAGATATTAATTCAGATTTCTGGATTTGCATTTGAACGCTTAGAGGATTAAAATTAATCACAGCTTCTCATTGGCTCAAGGCGATCAGAGGTTTAGTGTACGCGCTGCAGATTAATATTCCTCCTGACGGTCATTTGCCAAAGCCTGAACAAAAGGCAACTGGAGCTTTACCAGCCACGTGAAGACTGAGGCAAACCCCAGTCCAGCACACAGGTGAACTCTCTTACTCACAGTGAAGATACTCCGGCTGCAGAGCTGCTCATCCTGACCCTACGCGAGGAAGGGCGCTGATGGGAGTAGGGCTGTGCTCACTGTGAGTAACGAACTCCCACAGCTCGGGTCTCTGACTAAGAGCTGCTTCACCCACACCGTCATCATTTCGTCATATACAAACTTTTTTCAGCAAGAAACCCTTTCTCCCAATAAATGTATAAAAGCAGGTTACGGGGGCGTAAAACTGGGCACAAGTGAAAGATCTGTCAGCAGAAGTATCGGATTTGTGGGACAAGCTTGGAGACGCTCCGACATCAGGATTTACTTCTGACTTGACTGTGCCTCCAGAGTCCCTCTTATGCAAGATTCCTCTATAGAGTGCCCAGGAGTGTGAAGGAAAAAAAAAACCCCAATAGCTGTGAGGCATCTGGGCTGCCAGGAACATCTAATTGCGGAGTGATTCCAGTGCTTCCCATGAGCCACCCAGAACAAAGGTGACCTGCCCAGATCACCCAGTGGGCCCGTGGCCAAGCTGCAGCCTCCCAAGCCCCAGCCAGCTGAGTGTATCTCCCACTAAGAGATTTTTGTGGGTAAGATGGTTTTATCTCGAGTTCTTCAAACAGATTTTTGTCCCTGATTTATGCACAGTCCACCCTCACCAGTGCAGCAATGGAATCTGGCCCTTTTAGTCTTATTTCCGTCGCAGATTAGCAAACATCTTAGCAAAGAGTCTGGTGTCAAGATGTTTGTTGGGGTTGGTGGTTTGGTCAGATGGGAATAAGGGAAGATAATTCTCTAGGGGAATATGTGTATAGTCCTAATTCTTTCTTCTAACCATGTGTCCGGCCAGACAAATCCACAAACATGCAAGATGGTAACAACTGCAGCCAACAGAATTTTTCTAATTATTTTTTCTGTGTGCAAGATCTAGTGTTACTGTACCTCAGGTTCCATCCCAAGTGTGTTTAAGCTGATGGAAAGATTCCTGTTGGCTACTGCGGGCTCTGGGTCAGGGCCCCGGGACGAGAAGCAGAGCAATGGCTCCATTTACTGTAGAAATTCCACTCGTGATTGCAACGCTTGCTGGAGGACTCCCATTCCCTCAACATGAAACAGCTCTCAGAGCTCTGGTCTGTTGTTACAACCAATTCTCCAGCCAGTGACATTTTGGGCACAGAAACAATTACCCTTTGGACTCTGGAGGCATCGCTTGCCCTGCCAGCCATCTCCTGTCCCCTTCCCTCGTGTCCAACTCTGGTCTACAGACTTGTGTGAGCCTCAGGTGTGAAAACCAGACCAGTTCCAAAGCCTGAAATGGAAACTGGAAATCAAACCAAATAAAATATAAAATATCCAAGCCAAGCATTTTGTGTGCATGTAGCAACATGTGCTGTTACCCAGAAAGTCTGAAATCTCTCCCAGTCTCTGGATGACGAGCATCTTTACTCGTGATGGGAGTCACTCAGGTTGCTTTCTGTTGCTGTACCCTGCACTGAAGAACAGGGATCAAACACAAAATAACCTTTTGTTTTGCAACCCCATCAATATCTATAACCTCTGTTTTCTTAGTGATGATGCATGTCTTTTTCTCCATTTTAGGACATGCCCTGGAAGGCAGTTGTTATGGTTTAGGGCCACTTGGCAACTAACCACCAGGCAGCCTCTCGCTCTCTCCTCCCCTCCGGTGGGATGAGTTCCTGAAGAGGGGAAAGAGCTCTTTTTAGCTATTGCAATTTGATAAAATCAGCATTGCTGGAGGCTCTGAGTAAGTCCAAGATGGATAGTTAATATCTGTCAAGCTTATACCAGGCAGCATCCACTGTAGATAGTCCAGACAGCTCAGCGTGAGTTAGCTCTTGTACTGGAACCAGTCAGCTGCAGGGGAGAAGGATGGGATGGAGGGAGGGACGGTGATACTGCCAAGGGATGAAGAAGGCACCCTGCACCAGCTGATGCCGTGGTACAGCTTAAATCCCTCCTCCCCACCTCAGTAAATGGGCGGGTGTGTTACTGCTAAGCTCCAGGATGCCTCGTTTCTGTTGCTTAGACACGGAAATGGCGATGCTGATCTCTGCGCGGTGCAGACGGAGCCTCAGCCCCAGCCTTGCCTGCGTTTCATCTGGCTGCAGCCCAGGCAGGTGGCCTGGAGGCTGCTCTGGGTTGCACTTGCCTCCAGCAAAGCAAGTGGGAGGAAAGCAGGTGGTGTTGGTGCAGGGCTGGGGAAGCCGATCAACCTGTGGATGGAAACGAAGGGATGGCCTGGCCAGCCTAGTTCAGGTCCAGGTGGCAGCAGGGGACAAATATCATCCCCATGTTGGGGAAACAAATGACAGCTGAAGTGTACGAGAGGGAAAAGCTGACTCCAGCAAAGTTAATGACAAAACTTCCAGAGACTGCGCTGCATTTCATAAAGATTTCACTGCATTTCATAAAGATTCCTCTTCCGTGGCTTACATCCACGGCTATTAAAAGCCAGGTGTACTGCTCATTTTGAATAAAATGTGTTGGCTATTTAAATGCATGCAATTTGTTGCATTTATAGTATTAATAAAGCTAAAGCCTATAAAAAGGAGGCATTTTGGGGAAATAAAATCCTTCTGAAAATTGAGTTAACACAGGACAGATGTTTCTTCTCCTACTGACAGTCAGCAGTTCATAATAATGGAATTTGCTCCCTTTTTAATTAAAAAGGCTAGTGTACATTGAAAGACGAACAAGAATAGCTGTTTGGCAAAGGATCTTAAAGTATATTTTGAAAGAGGTCTGTTTTATTTCCACCCTCACAGCTGCTCATAACTCTAAATCTCTGAACTGACTCTGCTGCTTTCGTAATTAAATACGATATATCCCCTTATCTTCTCACTCTGGAAACCGCTCGCTGTTGAACCCTCCGTTATGCAACTTCATCTGCTCGCGGGTGCACGAACACGGGCAATACGGGCTGGGTTCATTTCACTTGCTGGCAAGCAACTGGAAACGATTTTTTTCTATGAGAGTGCCACGCTTTGTCATTTGACATCAGGCAGAACTTTCCCTTCGAAACATCGTACAGCAGATGAGACCGATGCTCTTTCCAGGCTGAAAGAGTCTGTTCAGTGCCCCGTCCCCAGCAAAGGTTGCCCAGAGAAGCTGTGGATGCCCCATCCCTGGAGGGGTTCAAGGCCAGGCTGGATGAGGCTTTGAGCAACCTGGGCTGGTGGGAGGGGTCCCTGCCCATGGCAGGGGCTGGAACCAAATGATCTCTAAGGTCCCTTCCAACCCAAACCAGTCTGTGACTCTGTGACTCTATGAAATGCGGCTGCGTGGGCAGGAGCTGAGGCCGGCGGCTCTGCACCGTGTGTGGTCACATCGCTCATGCACTGGAGCAGAAGGAGCATCTCAGAAATTTTGCAAAAAAAAAAAAAAGGCCAAGCCGGGCTTGGCCAGTGAGGCAGTACAGGGGGAGAGGAGAGAGCGGTGAGGAGTGCGAGGGTAAATGGAAGAGAAGATAAATCTTCCAAGCTCGTGTGGAGAGGACAACCAAGGGGGAAGCGGTTCCTTGCCATAGAGGACAGGGGCTGAAGGGCTTGCAGAAGGGACAGGCACTTGGCTGGGGACTGAGAGTCTGAATTATGGACTGGATAAAGGGCAGAGATCCAGGGCTGATGGGCCTCCCATCAAGTTTTCCTGGAGAGAAAAACCCTCTCTCCAGAAATCCTGCCCTGACCTTTCCCCGTGCTGCTGCGCCCGCCCGGAGCACTCTGGTCTCTTACCCGGGTCAGAAAGGATTTTCCCTGGCACCCAAGATTAGATCACGTTAGTTTTTGTCTTTTTTTTAGACTTAGAGTTGGCTGGAAAACAGCATTACATTTAATAAAAAAATGGAGGTTTCAAAATTTATTTTCTTTCGGCTCAGAAATGAAATTGAAACCATTCATGAAACTTAGCTCCCCCCAACTCACCCTAATAAATCTTCCAGCCAACATGAGCTGAGGGGCTTTGTTTGCTTGCTTGGCTTTTTTTTTTTATCAAAAAGCATAATAAAAATATTCTCAGTCTTTTTCTTTTATGGGGGTAGAGGGAAAAAGAGACTGAATGGTGTTTCCAAACGTTTTAAACCACCTCTAAAGAAAGCAGAGGTCTGGAAGTTAACACATTTCCTTGGTGAGGGTCAGCTTTCAGCCCAGCCGGAACCAGCTGTGACTGCAGCTAGAGACAACCAACTGGGACAGAAATGCCCGTGACAGATGGCCCATAGATATATATACACACATATATCTGTATGTATACATACCACCCTTACATTTGTCCACCTTTGCAAAATGTGACCCTCAGATGAACACTGATGCTTTAAGAGCAAAATATTATCGTTGTTCCCTTGTAGCAGGAAAACAGCTTTCCACCTTGAGAGCTTTATTAGCTAATGTGGAACAAAAATAATTGAACTGCTTACTAGAATCACGGAAAATAATTACATTCAATTTCATAAAATTCCTAGGGAAAAAAATATTCGGGTATTTTAACAGCTTTTAAATAAATGGACTGCCAAGTGCAAACAGCTGAGCTCCGGAACAGAGGGCTTCGCTCACAGCGGGAACCAGCCCAGGGCTAACTGCTAACGTGGCTTTTATTCGCTGCATTTTCCAGGTACGGCTGTCATCCAGGAAGATGATAAACTCCAACACCTTGTAATTATTTCAGCAAAAAGAACTTGGAACAATGCATCTTCAATTAAAGGTTGGAAAGTGCGGTGGATGTACTTTCAATACCTCTTTCTATTGTTCTTCGAGGATGAAATCCTCTCCTCTCTACCATTTAGATGAAGTGAGAGCAGATCTGACAACTCCCCAAACCACCGGCCGCCTCGTGTGTCAGCAGTCACTTTGGCCGGGATGTGCAGAACAGACTCTGAACTGTTCTTCCCCCAGGCTTATCGCTGGAGCTGGACTAGCTCTCCAAAAAATATTCTATTTACACTTCCATCCTCAACCGCACATCAGAGGGCCTCTCACCAGGTCTGGGGTGTTCCAGCAATTGCAGTCCATCAAATGCATTTAAGAATGCAAAAAAAAAGATAAGAAAAGCTGGGGATGAGATGGTGGGCTGGGAGTTGGGAGGTTTTGGTGCTGCTCCAGCGCAGCCAGAGAGCGGCCAGGCGGGGTGGGGAAGCTCTCCCCCCCTGCCCCATGCTCCCCTTCCCCTCTGGCTTCATCCATTTGGAGCAGGGAGCGTTTCGGGCAAGGAGCACATCTGCGAGGCTGTACGCAGGACGGAGCACCAAGATACACTCACATCGGGCTTTCAGGCACCACCAGTGAAATATCAACACGAATAAATTGGCTTAGACAGCAACCCTCCCCTGCTCTTCATCGCTGCTGGCCGTGTGGCAAACGCAGCCTCAAATCTCCGCAGCATCTTCCCAGACCCACAAGTGTCCCTGAGCCCCACGGGAGCTGGCTCGGGCAGAAGGGCTCTGCAGCTGCGCTGGGAGGGTCGACACATTCCGACATTTGTTCAAATAAAGGCTCCGGTGCCTTTCACTGCTGTGGTGCCTTACGGCTTCCTGAAATTGCGGGGTGGGGGGTACGTGTGTGTGTGTCTATGGAAACACACCCATAAAAAGCCATATAACCTGTGTGCGTTGGGCAGAAGGAGTATTTAGCGTAAGTATTCTTTAGTGCTGCCTGTGGAGAGCAAGGGTTTGAGACAGAGAAAGAGGAATTTAAGAGATGCTGCTGTTCGTTTCTGAAGGAGGAAAGGAATCATGATACGAAATGAAAGCTGAAGACAGATGAGGGCAGATGGAAATAAAGGGTAGTGCCTTATTCCTCCAATCTTCTCCAGTATTTTTAAAGCAAAGTTGATTAAAATTTTTCCAACCGTAATTTTCTTCGGAGCTGTATTTGCCTCTCCCAAGAGTTGTACCATGTCCCGTGGCAGACATTGCTGTTTTTGGGAAATGTGAAGGCAAAGGGATATATGTGCATTAGGAGCACTAAGCCTCAAACCTTTACAGGACTTGTAGCAGAACCTCAGAACATCTGTTTATTTTATCACATCCAATTGCCATGGAGATGTGAACACCCTGTTATTCACAGGAAGATGACATAACTATTCTTCTGCAAAACAGAAATTACTTTTTAAGTATTTCCAATCATAAATCAGGAGAACACCCAAAGATCCATGTTCCACCCATAGCCCAAAATACCACACCCTATTCTGTCAATCTATAATAAATGCCTGTGATAACCTTAAGCTCGATTTGGACTTGTTCTGCACGGAGGATATCAGCAGGGCAGCTTGCCTTCAGACCTCTGATGCTGCCACAACCTTCTTCTGAGCAATGAAATATCCGCCTGGGCTGCGGAAACAACGCTCCTCCTGGCAGGACGCATCTCTCTGCCTGAATTTCAGATATCGACTTTTTGCGGTGAATACACTAGAGCAACCTACCAGACCGTGACTCTTCTTGGTCAATCTGTCTGGGAGACAATTTTAGGGAAGAAGACAGTTATGATTGCTCTCCAAGCAGAAAGCTGCCAGTAGAACAGAATCCGTGCAGTTATATTTGCCTGTCTCTAGGCTCTGCCCTGCATTAAATCTTTCAAGTCTGCCACTGACATTATTTCAGCAATAATGTCCTGTTAAATACCAGAGGCCCTGGGATTTTAGCCCCAAGTGCAGTCAATGAGGAACCCCAGCACAGACCTGCCCGTGCGCTGCCATGCTGTGGTTTTCCTTTCCTTTTCCATCTACCCACCACCAACCTCTCTCTGCATTTTCCTTCTGCCTTGCTGGCAGGAATAGCTGTTCCTCTGACACCTGTGTGTGCATCCAACACCGACAAGCCTGGAAAACCCGCTGACAGTTCTGCTCTGCCTTCTCCTCTGGACTTCCACTCATGGGAGGGAGAGAGGTGAAAGAAGGAAAAGTGAGGCACCACCAGCAAGTGACAGACAAACCCTCAGATCATAAACTATTGGCGTTGTTCTTTTGGGAATGTATCTCCTTCAAAATACGTGGAAAATGGGCTAGAGATTGCAAGCTCCTCTGCAGAAACCCAATTTTTCTGTTTTCCTTGTACCCCACTCTCCGTTATCGCAGCATGAGTTACATCCTCCTGCTTGCACTATCTGAATAAGTGGATGTCCCATTTTTATTTAAAAATGACAAAACCAAGCATCCCTCAGCGTGCTGTCGAGGTATGAGAGGTGCCACCAGTGGGGGCTGGACGCACAGCAGCATCTCGGGGAACACCGACACCCTGCTTTGAGGTGGCTTTGCAAGGTTTCAGGGGGGATGTACCGCTTGTGGTTCCCCCGATTTATTTGGATAATTAGACCTCAGCTGTATTGGGAATTAATTCACCGCCTCCAGCTCTTGCAGCGTTACAAGGACGATTGCCAGGCAGAAGGTTTTCCTTTATAAAACATAGCTTTAGTCTCACAATCCCAGCCTGATATTTCGCCCTCCAGCTATTTCCCACATTTTATGATTAAAGCAGGCTTTCAATTAACTTGTCTTACAGATCAGATGCCACCTGCCGATACAAATACAAACATGAAAATTGGAAGGTTGCTCAGAGGCTACAGAAAAATCCTGCACTTTATCACTTGTTTAAATCCCGACAGCTTGATAGAGAAGGGAGGCTGTCACTGCTGGCTCTGGAGGAGGTGGTGTTTCATTTTCTGGGCATCCACCGTTTGGTTCATCTTCCATAAGCACTGCTGAATCCTATGGTGCTATGGGACACAAAGTGCATCATCCTATAGACAAGTGACTTATTTAATGGAAGAAGAGTTCAAGCATGTATTATTCATTCTAAAAATATTTTAATAAATAACTTCAAATCTCTTTCAGGTTATTCTTCTGCAGGGTCGTAGCGAGCATTGACCTTGTGCTGTGCTCCCTTCTTGTACACATTGATGAGCGAGAGGAACTCCATGCTCCTACACCTTCACACCACTGGGGAAGCAACCGTTAAAATCTCCAGTGGCTGGCTAATATCATCAGAACAAACCCACACATTGCAGGAATTCCAGCTGATATGAAATGAAGCTGACTTATCTGGCTGCGATTTCCCCTGGGGGAAGCTCAGTGAGATACAAGGGGGTTTGTACAGCATTAGCTCTTCTTCTGGCAGACTCGGCCGGGGGCATCGCCAGCTGAGCTCCTTAGGGCCCTCCGTGGCCGTGCAGAAGGAGAATTGCATAAGTCATGAGATAACTTGTCTGTTCTTCTGGGAGGGAGAGCAGGAAGGTTTTAGAGGACTTCCAACGTGCAATGGAATATTTTCTAGTGGAGTTCAATCAGTGGCTCACAAATTTTTAATATTATATAGACTATTAAGTGGTCTGGAAGACATAGTTCTAAATATCTGTATTCTTTTTTGCAATGTACATACACCAAATTTGTATAATTTCTGTTTCCACTAGAAAAATTTTAGGCAATCACTGAGTTAAAAAGGGTTGAAACCCATCTGTTTGTGCCCTAACTAGAGGTCACCACCACAATGTAAAGGAGCATGTGGGTTTCAGCCCCTGTCTGCAGCTCTGCCAAGTAACCTGCCATGGAAAGATACCTGCGGCCAGCTGAGGGATCTGTGCGTGAGAGAGCGTTAAGGACAATCCCAACAGGATCCTTAAAGTAGAGAAATACCCTCGTTACCCCAGAGCTACCTTCACACATAAGGTTTACAGCTATTTATAACATAGTTGAGCCTTTTTTCTTCTAACATTCTGGCAGAGACTGCAGCAGAGCATCAATTTGCCTCTAAGATGAACGTGTGGATGGTTTTCACGCCTTGGCTTTGCTTTCCAAGGTTCCCAAGAAGCAGCAGGTAGAAGAAGAGCCCTCAGGGGCAGCTCAGCCTCGCCAGCCCCTCGCGGCTCCGGCCGGGCTGCTGGCAGTGCAGGAGCTGCCACCCTGGGACATCTCCGGGGCCACCGAGGGCCCGTCACCCATTCATGTCCTCAGGGACCTGGGTGAGGCTTTGCCTCCTGCAGAAATGTGTTTGCAGGTGGGAGGGCTGCCTGGCAAAAGAGCTTTGCCTAGCTTAGTCCCGAGTTTAACCCAGAACAACTTGGCTTTCTCAACTCTGAAAATTTTGTACACAGGCAGGTTGGGTGCCTGCACGTCCCTGCAGGGGATGGAATCAGAAGGAATCAGAACACTTCCAAAGATTTATTGAGAACCCAAGGAAAGACTTTTGGTTGAAACACAGGTGTTTACTCCCAAATCTTACTTAAAAATGAGATGGAAACAAAAGAAGGATTTAGGGATTACTGTTAAGGACTAAACTGCTTGTAACAGGGTCATAAAAGTCACCCAGTTCCCCTATGAAGGCAGCTGTGATAACAGAGCTGCTTTTACTTTCCATTTCTCAGAAGGAAACAACTGTAGGAAAACAAGTGATCTGTGCGATGCTCTGCTCGTGGTCATCACAGTCAAGCTGAACTGTTTGAGGAGCGCAGTGTCGCTGCGAGTAGAGCCGACCCGCTGGGCACGCCAGCCTCCTNCTCCGTGGGGAAGCTCCACAACTACTCACTGTGAGTAGAGCCAACCCGCTGGGCACGCCAGCCTCCTGCTGCTGCCGGGTGTTGGACATGGGACTCCAATATCTTCAGGACACTGCAGGAGTCACCACACCTGGCATCTGTCCTGTGTCGCTCCACCAAAGCCATAGGCACCCTGGTTTCTAAAAGGCAAACAGTGTGAACAGTTTGATACCATTTCTTTTGAAATTGGTTGTTCTCTGATTCAGCTTCTCCGCCGTCTTCCAGAGGTAAGCACCTGGGATACTTTCTCATAGATGCTTGGATGCGAGGAGTAGTCCCTTGGAGTTACCATAGCTGCCTCGGGGAATGGTGCCAAAGAGCGGCAGCACATCAGAGAGCCTTTTCTAACATTGCTAAGTGCACAAGGACCACCAGCACCAGCGTTCTCACCGTTGCAATCAATTGAAATGATGCTGTAAGGGCAGCTATCGATTAGAGGGAAGAAACAGCTTTAGACCAGCAAAGGCAAAACTAATGATGACTCTGAGCTGGCATTCGGTGTGGGTCTTTGTTCAGACTAGGCTTCCACCCCTCCTGGGAGTACCCAACCCTCCACCAGCTTTCTGTGTGCAGGTATTTGCTGAAGCTCAGGTGTCTTTAACCCACAGCTGGCACTGGAGCATCTGGGCTGGTACAGAAACCTCCTGACAAATTCTGTGGTTTGGGTTACGAAGCAGGCAGAAATGACAATTCCTTATTTCCCTGTAACGTTTTCAAATCTACTTTCTATGTATTACTAAACTACATATGAGGCAACCCATCAGTTCCGACTGGGAAAGGCTGGGATTTGTGTGTTCAGCTGCTCCTAGTGATGTAGGAAGGAAAACATCTGCATCAACTCAGTCACCTCCGAGCAACGGCGTGGATCAGACAGTACAGAGCGGGCAGAATTTGTATTAAAAATCCAAGGATTAAGTCCTATCTTAAACAGTCTTTTAGTGCATCTAAAAATATGAAACAATCCTTTTAAAAATGAATTTTTCAGGAAAAAAAACCAACCAAACAAACAAAAAAAAGCAAGTCTTTTATGCCTGCCTATACTGGTAACCAGTTAGAGCTAAAACCAGAAATGCCTTATTTTTTTTGACAGCTTGGTTATATAGAACATCACTTTTCCTGTGAATAGCAGTACAGCAGCTGAAAAACAAAGGTCTTTTATGGACAAGCTACAAGCCCTTCAAAATACCGTCAAACATTTCTCCTGCCAAATGAGAACAATTTTACACCATCTAATACAGCGTAATACACCCAACACGCCCTATGATGCATCGAGTAATCCTGCATCACTAACAAAGTTACTGGAACCAATGCTTAAAGGAGCAATTTATTTTAAAAATATGCTCTTTTACCCTGCACTATCTCCTTTTTTATCTGACCTGAAGAGGCGGTCTGGTAAGTCTCATTTGAATTCAGCCAGTCCAGCACTAAGGAAGAGTTTATTTTCTAGAAGCACTTGAATGTTTCCATTAAATCTTTTTTTTCCTCTCCTAGAGACCTTCATGACCATGCAAAGCCCTCCAACACCTAATTTTAAATCCACCAGCAGTTTCAAGGAGATCAATGAAATAATTCACATTCATTGCATAAGCCCTGAATTACTTTGTAGGGCCACGAAGAGCAGCTACAAGGTAAGTACGAGCCAGATCCTTTGATCTGAACCTACACACCCTGACACTTGGAGAAAGCAGGACTGAGGCTGCAGTCTGGTTTTCAGTGATAACTGACAGAATGCCTGAAATCTCCCATCAAAAAAAGGGTATTTTTGCAGCTTGACTTCATTACCACTAGGGTCGGGAGCAGATCTCCCCTCTGCATTCCTGCATGCCAATCGCCTCCGTTCCCCCTTGACGTCCATCCGCAGCCGGGGCTGCTCCTCCTTTGCTCCCAGCTTCTCCACGGTGTTGAGCCAGGAGGTTCCTTCACCTGCTGCCCTGCCTTCTGAATTTCTTCCTCCAGTTCCACAGGGGTGGGATCCAGTTCACAGCGGGGCCGGTTGTGTTCCTCAGCGGCTGTATGACCCTCCAGGGATGTACACTAGAAAAACGCACAGAATAAAATCCCCTGAACCATCCTGACCTCCACAAGCATCACCTGAGCACCCCAAACACTTAAATGAAAGTTATTTAATGTGAGAAAAACACAGGCATGGTCTGATCTCTTCAGACAAAGCTCTGGCTGAGAAGATTTTTTTTCGAACAAAACAAGACCTATAGGATCTGGCCTCTGTGGGTAACTGGTGGCAGAATCCTCTTGTAGAAAGGAAAACCTTTTTCTTCTGGCTGCGCCATTCTAACCCCACAAATCTATAGTAAAACTCTAAATACACTTTCAGCTTGCCCTCAGGAACACATCAGATTTACCATTTCCTTGGGTTAAACATTTTTCAGCTGAAACCTGCAGACATCGAAGGTCAGTGGATGGATCTTTATCAGGTTTACTGGAGTTTTCCGTGGGAATCTCCCAGCAGGGTACTTTATCTTCACCATATGGGGTGGAGTTGCTCTGCTTACTAATGTTCTCCTTACCCCCCATCTATATCTAATAGCAGGACACAGTATTTGAGATATCAGCTGCCTTGGCCGACAGCCAGAGACTGAACCCATGACATCCCCAGCAAGTCTACTCTTTTATTAAAAAAAAAAAAAAAAAAAAAAAAAAAAAAANAAGACAGCTTAGAAACAAAGTTTAAATCATTTACACCACCATGCAAAACCAGAGATATTGTCCCAGTCCCACCTTCCCACTAGTGTTTATTCAGGCCTCAGATCCTTCTTTCACAAGCCATAGAAGACACCTTCCAAGGGAAGGAATTTGTTCAGCAGACCCTGCTCCAGCCCCCAGTGCCATCAGCCCCAAGTATGAGAAGATGGGGGGAAGATCCAGGCTTTAGGTCCTGTTTGCAGAGCCAGACACCATCCTGCACATCCACTTCCATCTACAACTAACAGCATGTTCCCTGTTGTACTGAAATGAAATCAGAAAGCTGACCAGCCTGTCAGGGACATCTCTCATAGCATGAGCCATCTGCACTCCTACAACGGGTGGTTCCTCCCACGTCACCGCCGTGAAGGTTACTGGCAGGACACTCAGTCTACGTTAGGACTTGTTCCCAGAGCTTTCCTATCACCCTGTCCTGAAGGGAAATCTACTGACAAGCGCTGATATTTCTGCAAGCACCACCCTTCCAAAGCAGCGTGTTGCAATCACGCGTCAGAATCTGGCTGAGTTTGACCAGTAACTTCATATCAGTTCCTACGTCTACATTCACTTACTTAAGAACAAATAAGTCATCACTAGCAACCCCACTCCTCTTTCAGTTAAAACATGTCTTTCCTAGGATGGTTTACTGGCTGGTCATTTTTTTTTTTTTATGTAAAAAGAAACATTCAGCCTTGTTGAGGAGCCGTTCCTGCTATGAACATTTTACCGTGTGATTTCCCAGCTGACTGGGACACGAAATTAATACCCACTCTTTTGGAAAAGTTGGGGTTTGGCTCAACTACTCTGCAAAACAGGAGAAGTGCCATGACAATTCATCTTCTAGATTATTCAGATGAGAATTAATGAGGTTTTACTGGTAAAAAATGTAATGAAAGAAAAGGTAATATTGCCACGTATGGTAATAAGCACCTGCCTGAGACAGGTTTGCTCTGAAAAACAGATGACAGAGTGACTACAGTGTGTCCAGAACTCATTTAAACTGCACAGAACCAACCTCTGGAAGGTTTGGAAGCCTGGCCAGTTCCTTGGAGAACTGGTACTTTTTCTGTTTAAGTTGTTTTACTTTTTCTACATTTAAGTTAGGAACAGGATCCCAGCCTGCTGCTGAGGAAGAAAAGTTCTGGCTTGTCAGAAGCAAGACATAAAACCTCAAACACCATTTAATTACAGTGAGTTTATAGTTCAATCCTGAAAAAACCCTCAACGGTTCAGAAAAAGCAGTACGAAGTTGGATCACATACTCTTGCGACTGCATCCATTTCCTATAGCATAAAATGCTGGCGTTTCTGCTCTCACAACTATAGATAGATTAGATGGGTAATATTTTCAACACGACCACCTACACCTGAAAATACACGCCATGTAGGAGGGTCAAGCCTCCTGGTACACGTCAGCTGCTCTCCAGCCCAGGTCTGAGGAGGGAAGAACTCAGTCGTCATCCCTGTGGCCAAACTGCAGATGTGGTTGTCCAGATGTGGGTGCTTTTAAGGCAGTCTGAAAGCAATTATAAACCCAGTCAATGAGAAACCTGAGGTTAGATCACCTTCATTTCATTTAGGAGCATTTCATTGAAGCTCTGCTCTTCAGGCCATGGCAGACTGTCATAACATGCCAGTTGATTATGAAAGTCCAGTTATTAAAAAAATAGCCAAGTCTGCACCTTTCTTGGGGCTGAAATATTTCCAAAGTGAGCAATAAAGAAAATGTCTGTGCTGAATAACTCACAGGATGAGAAGCTGTGGATGCCCCATCCCTGGAGGGGTTCACGGCCAGGCTGTATGAGGCTTTGGGCAACCTGGGCTGGTGGGAGGTGTCCCTGCCCATGGCAGGGGGTGGCACTGGATGATCTCTAAGGTCCCTTCCCACCCAAACCAGTCTGTGACTCTATGGATATATTATAGACACATGGACTAACTGGGATGAATGCTTCAAAACCTCTTCTGCATCTTTCTCCAGCCCCACGCAGACATTCGCACCAGGCCAATACAAAGCACCATCTCAGCACAAAACTTGCAGGAATATTTGTCCAAAATAATTCACATTGGTCCTGTTGATGTTCAGCTCAGAGGGAAGAGGACTGTATGTGTTTTATCTGGCAGCTGGAGGGAAGACTCAACCCTGCCTGTTTGAAACACTGCCCTGGCTATGGGCACACGTCTTGGGAGAATTTTGGGCTGGAAGAGACTGTTTCCTTTCAGCAGCACTGCAGCTGATGCAACCAGTTCAATTCCACTTTCCGGTGCAGGTACACGCTGCCTGAGCTCGCTGCTTTCCCCAGCCCCAGTGCTCTGCTTGCTCAGCGCTACCTGCACGCCTCTGCAACAAAATTATCCCGCACGGTATTCCAGAGTCAAGCCAAGACAAGCATTTTCGGTAACACAGCGAAGGAGCTCACAGAGCAAAAGTGTCTCTAGAAATGTCAGGGTGGAAGGGAGGGGCTTTAGTTTTCGGGGAAAAACAGAACAACTTGGAAGCAAGCCAAGGTGCTCACCCTCTCTGGAAGCAATCCCCTGCCCCTTTCTAGAAAAGAAGGTGAAGGAACGAACTGAACGTGTGCTACCACCTGCTGTCCGTTATTTGCAAGAGCAGCCTCTGAGCCCGGACGGTCCCTCCCCAGGATGCAGAAGGAAGGGTTGAGATGTTGTTGAATTTGTGAATGTGTTCAATAAAGAGCAACATCGAGGGTAGAATTAGGAGAGGAGGTTAAAAGGAGGGTTGGAGCAGTTTCATGCAATGGTACAGAGATGGAGAAACCAGCAGCGGCAGCTCCATGCACCCACGTCCTGGGCTGTCCTGGGGCCACCACCCAGTGGCACATCACTGCTGGGCTGCTGCTGTTACACACAGCCATCATGGCAAACAACAGAGAAAAATTCACCCAGTCAATCTGGGTTTAAACAGACTAATTTCTGTACAGGTCCTGTCACTCACACACGTCCCCACCAGGTCATCGACTCCAAACTAGCAACGCGGAGCTGAGGCAATAAACCACCTAAAGCTGGCAAGAGTAACAGCCCAGAGCTCACAAATACAAAGAATGTATTTAATCTTTTTCTGTTGCTGTGGTAAGCAAACAGAGCGTGCCTGGCACATGAGGCACCAAAGGTCCAGGCTCTTCTTGTGTTACCGTATTACCCATAATTATTTGTAAAATAAAATGGAGACCAGTGGAGTCAGTCTAGGTACTCACCATTCACTGCAGCCAAAGGACTCCCAGGAATCGTTATCCTCCCAAAGTCTTAACAAATAGAGAATTAAAGGAGAAAAAAAAAATATTTTATTACAGTTGTTGTAACCAGAACCACGTATGTTCTGAACCCATAGTTACATGTGAGATCCTACAGGAGAAGAAGAATGAAAAAAACTTCTCGACACATCAAAAATCCATTTTTATCCTTCTCAGCCTGTGCAGAGGCTTTTCTTTTTGCAAGGGTTCTGGGCATCAGAGTTACCCATCTCTAAATTCTTC
>VZTO01012042.1:0-11330 GCA_013400615.1 Syrrhaptes paradoxus
TTTTAAAATGTTTATTTCTAGTAGATGTTGTTTAACATCCTCCATGGTTACTAATGGTCTGCAAACTACTCCATCATCAATGCATGAAAAATATGTTACCTTGCTTCTTTACAGATACAGGACAGAAACATTTGTTGAATATTTCTGCATTTCACACAATGCACATCAATAATTGTATTTGTTTTTTATAACTGAATCGTAGGATTAAACTGCTCAGAGTTCTGACTTTTCAATAGCTCCTTATTGCCACTTCTTTTTTAATGTACCATTTCTTTGGGTATATTCATATGTGTAAATATGTGGTGCAACTGAACTCTCTAAACTGAGAACTATAGAGGGTATACATTTTTTTAGTAGTTGTCTGTAGTGGTTTTCACGTCAAATGTCTTTAGAAGCTGTCCTTATGACCTGTCTTGGTTTTAGGTGTAAGCAAATGGGGTAAGTTAGTATACACCATATTTAAAAATAGCCTATAGCAAATACTGTGTTTAGAGTCATGAATATGAAACAAACCTCTGTATAGATATCTTGGATAACTAACTTTATATATTCCTTTGGGAAAAAAAAAACCACCACACATACATACACACATACGCTGCATTTTGCTCCCACCAAAATGCTCCATCACTGCTTACTCCTCTCAGTCAGCCTGAAGTCGTTTCTTCTTCAGCCGCTGGGCCTACAGGGAGGCCTACACTACCATCATGTTATTTTAGCAAAGGGCAAGCAGTGGCAGCTCTAAGTGGACAAAACAAATTCAAAATTGTTTTTACATAGAACTTAATCACACAAGATCACCATACACAGTAAAAAATAGTAGTAATTTTTCAGGAATTCACCCACAAAAATCAGCCAGAAGGCTGGAGGCCCCAGTACTTCACCTCACTCGTGATGGGGAGGCTGGATTTTAAATTCTCCAGTTACAGTTGCTTAGGTACCTGGTACCTGGCTGGTCTCCCAGTGCTTCCTAGTGATCAGTGAAGAGACATAGGCTCCCTCAGGGGAGAAGCCAAAGCATACATTTCAGTCAGGGTCCTGCTGTGANTCCTGTAGGTTAGTCAGTCACGGCTCCGCTCAGTCCCATCAGTGCAGGTCTGATACTCCTGTAGCTGGAAGTGGAGTGCCCTCTGGAAATCTCCACAAAGAAAGAGTGACAAATAGCAGGGTCGGTTGGTATTTGTGGTCAACACTCCTTCAGGCAGTTTGTTATCAGCAGTGTAAGGTCGTTTAGTCTACCAGCTGGTTGTGTTGATTACTTAAACAAAAGAAAGAAAATAGCACATCCCTGGTTAGGGACAGACCATGTAAACGAGGTGTTTTGTTAGAACCCATACATGCTTCCACAGACATACACAACCCTCTACAGGTATCAGAAGGCCTGTCAGCCAGGATAAATGCATTCAGCAAAGCTAAACAGAATGTGACCGTCATCCAGAAGTGGTAATAAGGGCCTAAGAATCTCTGGAGAGACAGAAAGCCTTTATTATTTCAGAATCATTTGTTCCCAGAAGAGGGTTGTGATTATTCAGCAAATGCATGAGATTCGATTTGTATTTCTTTTTCCAAGCATACAAGGTTAAAGGTATGCCTGTATAAGAAGCAGAATTTTAATATTCCTAAAACTGAGAAGTTTACTGTGGCAATCTTTGAGAGGTATGTAATAGCCCAGGTATGTAAGTCAGGTTGCATTAAAGGACTTGTTTACACTTGAAAAGAAGCTAACTCAGATTTGCATGGTCTTTGACAGTTCCATATTCTGTGCAAGCTTTTTTTCCCAACATTTTTCCATTTTTTTCTAAAGTTTCTTTCTGGACACACAATACAGAGGGAAATTAGTCTCGGATGCCTGCAGGTAGAATGAGTACTTCAGTAGAACAAACTATGCTATCTCATTAGTCCTAGGAGAGCTCAGGTAAAAAAAGGGAAATGCTCACAACGAGCAAAAGAAAAAGTATATATCACATTAACATTTCTGTGTCCTAAAACTAAGAATCAATCATGCCTCTTGTCTGACAGGCTGAGTCCTTAAACTTGAATATAGGACCCAACAGATAGAAGGTTTAACTTTTGGATACTCTCCATTTGAGAGAAAGGCAGACTTAGGCTGTCGCTACATGAGACCCTCCACAAACACAGGGAGTTGTTTTAACATTTGCGCTGGAGTCTTACAGGCTCACTTACACAGCTTGCACACAGCACCCATATAATTTATGGCTGCAGGAAATATTGGATCCTTTAATACAATTTTACAACTGATGTTTGTAGAAAGCAAGGCCATTCTTTTCACATGAAGGTAAATTTAAACTAGTTTAATTTTAAGGTGGTCTTGCAACTCATTTCTAATTGAGCATCACAGTCTCTGGCATGTTTCACCATGTTTAATGTGCAAAGGGGTAAGACGAGCCCTTTGTACCACCAAAGGCATGTTTGTCAAAGGGAATTCTACATGCAAAATTCTTATCAAGTCATATTCACAAGATTTTTACCTTTCAGTTCATTTTTTTTTGTATGAAGAATACTAAATCCCAGACGGTGCTGATTAGCTCAATGTCTCGGCATGGATTGAGCAGTTCCTTTTCTTTCTATGTGAGTGTGATTGCCCTGAAAACAATTTGCCTTGAAAGAGTGCATGCTTCTGGATGACATGAAGCATACACTCAAAGAGTGTTGGGATAAAATGTGCTGTAGTGTAGTGTTAAGGGAATGGGATCTCTAAGGAACTGGTGAAGAATCGCTTTTGGCAATCTAGGTTCATACAATTAGACTGGCTTTTTCCAGATGTCATTCTAGTGACTGGGTCCTAAATGACTGAAGGCATTGAAAACCTTACCACTGATGGTGTAAGGCACAAGATCAAGCCATTACCTTGCAGACTCACAGTAGAAGTATTGCCCTGCAATGCGCGAAGTCATCTACAATTATACCTAGGAAATTATCAGTGCCAGCTGTGCACTGTGAACTTTACACCCATTTTCAGATAGGTGGTAGGCATCGGATAGCATTTAATCAGTCTCAAGATTATGTTTTCTTTACAAGATTTTTCTTTGCAAGATTGTGTACATTGCTGAGATCTTAGTCGTGTAGGAAATATCAGATTGTCACAAGATGTAATGAAAAATGGAGAACTCGTACAGAGATCATGGTTTCTTTACTCCAATGAGAGAACAGTTTATACCATCTGGTATAAAATATATGCTAATCAGAGCATCTTATCTTCAATGCTGACAACAAACAGTGATTCCTTTAATAGACTGACCGTGTTCTTTCGCCATGGCAATTTAAAAGCTTCCTCATAAATATTTATCATGCTTCCAATCTGAATCTCTGAAATAACTGCTGCAAACAAACTTGTTGGCCTTGCCTACCAGGTCCGCAGTATTTGGACTGTTTTGCCTCTTTTTATGTCACCCTGTCACTCCATATGTTGCATCAAAGATGCCAGCCTTTGTTTTCCATTTATTTGCCTCTCTCAAATCTGTTTTCCATGCTTTCCTCCCTGGTGTTTCCTATGTGTAATCTTCATAAGCTTTGTTCCTCAGCTGGGTCACAGGACCTTTATTTTCCGCACTGTAGCTCTGAAAGACCTGTTTTCAGAACAATTTTTGTATCTGCAATAAACTAAATCATCGAAAACAGCAAACCTGAAGGACAGTGTAGCAGTCCCTTTGCTTTTAGTTTTAGAAAATCATTCTCAAAATTGACATTGTCAAGACGTATTTGGTTACTATATGGCAACTTTTACATTTTTTTCTCCTTCAATATACCCAGGCAGTCTTTCCAATAAGGCAACTTCTCTGGTGTTTCTATAGTATCCATGAAAATAGATGATGATTTGTTTTAGTAAACAGCTATGATAAACAGAGAAATACTCAACTGTAACCCTAGAAAAATGCAAGCTCAGTCGTTTATATGAAAGTCATAGAAAGAATAGTAATTCAAAGCCTTCAGTTCCAAATGTGGTTTTACAGACTTCTTGTATTTCAGTTTGTTCTGGAAGAGTCCTGAGCACCACACAGGATCTGAACTTTACTTGAAATCAATGTGACAAATTTATCTTTGGACAAATTTTTTTAGTGGAGTTAGGCCAGATACAGAGTTGGCTCTGGGTTTGTAGTCCTAGCCTGCCTGGAACAAAAGTTAGACACCATAACAGTTTCTGTTGAAGGTCTTGGATTTGTCTTAGACATGTTCAAAAGCATTAAGAGTCAGCTATTTCTCTGAAATAACAAATAATTTAAGTCACCATTAATATTACTTCCTTACAAATATAGCCACAGCGTAAGGATTTTATGGATTTTATGTCAGTTAATTCTGTTGACTTCTGTAAGTGACATGACTTTTAAAATCATTGCACTATCACAGTGTAGTTATACTAAACACACTGAAATTTCTTTGAGAGACATATATTACTAGCCTTATTCCCTATGTTGTTTGTTGCCAACTGTTGACATTCATAGCAGCAAATTATTTTTGCATATCATCATGTTTGAAAATGTGCACTTTTTCTGTCTTTGTCCATATCCCGTATAGAGTCTTCATTTGCTCTCACAGAATCATTATTTTGCCTGCAGCTTGTAATGCTGGTTTTTAATACTTGATTTTTTAACATAAAAATTGATTACACTTAAAAAAAAAAATCTTTGTTTTACATTGCACTTTAGGAAAGAATCTGAGAAATACGGCTGTAGCCAACTCTCTCCAACAGTGTTAATTGTTTGATTTGACAATGCAAAGTGAAGCTGAGAAAACTAAAAATCCCATGCTGTAACAGTTAGCAGTTGAATTTAAGGAATCATCTTTTAACTGATTATAGTGAAACCCATTTCCCTAAAGTTATGTGGACATCATTCTTCTAGTCATAGCCAAATAAATGAAAATGCTCACTATCTTATTCTCATGTGAATATTGCTCTGAAAGTGAGTATGTGTCTTTTGTGGTTGCTGTGAAGTTGTACACATAAAAATTCTGTTGTGATTCTATTCCCATTAAATACCAGGTAAATCACATGTTTCTGACATAGTGTCAGTAAAAAAATAGAATACTGCCTCTGAAATATGACTTCTCAACTGCAATTAGTTGGCTATAGAGATGATAAGACTTTTCATCCTTGACAATTTTTAACTCATCCTTATTACATTAAAGCTGAATTGCAAAATCAAGTAAGCTCCTAATAAATGGTTTACAGCATGGCTTCTAACCACATATAACTCTTTTACTGATAGCACTAAAAGCCAGGTGTAGTACACACCATTTAGTTCTGTAGCACATATATCATAGTTGTTAATCATTTGTTAGTCTTTATAATCCCTTTATGAATGTTCCCTTTTGTGCAGTATGAGAAGAAACGGAAGACTGGATCATGAGAAAGTTAACATTGTTGCTCTGTTGTGGTTTATGTTTGAAGAATTGGATGTGACATGCAAATTTTAAGATCTTTTTAGCAGAATTTTGTGGTTTTTTTCTCCACCTCTTTCTGCTGCTCTCCACTTTCATCTTCTCCTTTCTGTGCCCATTTCACTTCCCTTTCCTTTCATTCCTGTCTCCATATCCCTTCCCACTCTATTCTAAATTGTGCTGGAGAGAGGGACAGTGAAGACATCTGGAAAGATTTGTGTCAATAAACAATTGAGTTTTGGTTTAGATTTTTAATTCTTGGGCCATTCTCTACAAGGTGATCTTGCAGAATCTTAGACATTCTCTCCCAAAAGGGAGTTGTTATGCAACTGGTTTTCAATATAAACCAGAGGACAATTGCTTTTTTTACTCAAGTTAAAAATAGGACTCGGTCATGTTCCCTGATAATGACAGTCACCCTGGAGATACGCAGCCAGGTGGAACTGAACGGGTATCATTCCTGCTCCCTTTGCATTTGCTGTATCCTCTATGTTCCTTTACAGACCTGTGTCCATCTGCATCACTTTCTCTAATCTGTCTTAAATCAGATCAGCTAAAGCGAAATAAGCCAGAAATGGCAGGCTGACTGCCACCTGCTAGTTCCTCTGCAGAAAGTTTTCATGTGGTGAAAAACACCAGAGCATTCTCAGAACAGGTCCTTGTTTCCCTGTAGAAGAAAAAGTCAAATTATATTCTTCTACATACATTCAGAGTAACTTGAGGTTGTCATATTCAGGATTTGCGTTAGGATGGCCATGGTCAGGATCAGGATTTTGCTGCTGTCTTGTAGCGGTTATTGCCCTAGAACCGCAGTCAATTTCTGGTGGGAAGATCACTTCCTCTCCAAAACGGTTCCTTCTGCGATGAAATGCTCATCTGTGGAGGGAGATCTGCCAGCTGAAATTCACAGATTTTACTCCTATGTGACACAGAGGAATTCTGAGCCCAGTTATGTGATTGGGCCTGTGGTCTGAAATTAGTAATAAACAAGTAATAGGACAGAGTCAGTTACCACCGGAGAGGAAAAAACACTGAGTGATAACATTTAAATATAACTTTAAACCACAAAATGGAGAGATGACATCTTTCTCCTCTCCCACAGAGTCTGACATCTAGCTTTCAGATTCAGGCCTCTGAAATTTCTGTGTCTGATTGTTTGATTTGTTTTTAATACTCGGGAAAGAGAAAGAATAGAAGTTCAAAGATACAATTTAATTTATACTCAAATTCATATTTATTATTTGTGTCTAGATTTTGAACCAAAAAGCCCAAATGAAGACACGTTGCCACCATATGCAGTCCAGGTCACTGTATTCTTCTTAAATCATGGAAAGGAAAAGTGGTTATTGTTGGTTTCTCTGCAGTACAATGTGTCCAAAACTGCACTGAGCTACATTTTTTCCCATTTATGACATGAATTATGGGGAGCTAGCTTACCACCGCCGGAATTGTTAAAACAGCTATTTTGGCTGATACACTGCTGTCCAGCCAGAAAACATAGGTGCTTTGGTTTTAAGCATCCTGAAAAGATGATGGCTGAAATAGATAGTCATTGGCAATGTTCCTCAAGGGGGCATTCTAATACATTATTTATACTGTTCATGTAGGGTAAGAGAAAGCCATCAGGGTATTGGTTCAAATACTCAAAACTCTGGTTTAAATTCAGAGTATTTTAATTTTCTACCAATAGTGTAAATTAGAAGGCAAAAAAAAAAAGAATAAACTGAAAAATAGAAATCTTTAGATAGTACACATCTAAGTGTACAAACCACACAATCAAAGCCCAAATATTGAAATTGGACTCTGTCAAAAAATAAAAACTGTGTGAGTTACCGGAATATAGATGCACCCCTAATAAGACTTAGTTGATCACAGACAAGAAAACAAATGAATATTAAGACATTATCTGTGGAGTATAGAGAAGAATATTGCTAAAATGCAGAAAATTGCCATTTATTTTAATTTAGTAGAATGTCCATGTCTAAAAGGAGAATAAAAATGTATTTTGAATGGGAATGTAGAAGAAAAAATAAGGGATTAAATTAAGTCCAAGAAAATAAGGGAAATTTCAGATTACATGAGATACCATAAAAATTTTTATTATGTTTACAAATTGGTGCTAATAAATATTCTTAGACAAATAAGCACATAGGTGTTGGGTGATGCATCTTTACAAGCTAAAATAAGAAAAATATTTTTTAAATAATTCTAAATAGTGGAGATACATGAGAAGTATTTGCTTAAGCAAATATCCAGTGTAATTAATAAATGCACACTCCGACCTATTGGCAGATAATCTCACAGGTTTGAAATGGTCCCCAGGAGCTTTATCTATTTCAGCCAAGCAGAATTAATTGATAATAGATTGATCTGTAATACTGTGAAATAGATGTAAAAAAAATAAGGCATAACCCATAACTGTTGTCTCTTGATCTTGAAGAGGCATTTGAATGAGTCAGCTTAAATTTTGTCTTCCACATTTTACAGTGGATACATCATTTTATGGTGACTAGTTTCTCACAAGAGCTTCTTTCATAGGATTGGACTTCTACATAAAAAGCGTTTTCATGTGTATCTGCAAAGGGGATAACACTGAATCCTCTAGTCCCTATAGAGGAACATGCCAAAAATATCACTTTTTCATTATCTTATTTTATTTAACCATCTTTTACATGCGTGTGAAGTTATTGACTACAGAAAATTAGCGATTCACTTATAGTTTTGATATAAAAAAGTGAATGTTAATCTAAAGGGTGAACAGGCTAACAACACTGAAGAAAGCAGAACAAATGTTTCCCACAGCACTGTCTGGTTACAAATCAATTGGCTGTATCAGACATTTTTAGCAGTCTCCAGCACTTAAAGATATGGATTTTGATGCAGCTTGAAGCAGTTTAAGGTAACTGATTTCTCAAAAACTATACATATTTCCTAAACTAAGGTAGTTTTTGCTGATTGCAATAAAAATAATAATATCTGTTAAGGGAAAAGGTATCATGAGGTAAACACCTCTGACAGAGGTTAACTGCCTCTTTCCATTTTGTGGGACTAATTCCATTTTGCAGTAGGTCTGCACCTCGCTAATTTATGTTACCCTGAGCAAACTCAGAACAAATCTTCTTTCATATCTCTTTACCAGTTCTGCACCATTACGTGCAGAAGGTTACACCGGGAAAAAAATTGACCAGAAGTATTGAATATGGCAGGTCCACTGTATGTAGGGTGATTATAAAATGATCTCATGCTAATTTTACAGTAGTTTGTGCTTGCAAAAGGCACAATCAGTGCCTTTCATATGTGTTCCTTTACATTTGTTTGAATGGTTCCTAGGAAATAACCTTACAAATGCTTGCAATACCTTCAGAAAGATTTCTGACAAGTCAGTCCTAGTCCTTAAATCATCCTTGGATGAGCAGATTTTTTTTTTTCTACTAAAATTTCTAATTATTTGGAAAAAATGAGCCAGATGTCAGTTGGATTTCCTGCACTACAAATTCCCAGCTATTCCCAAATTGGCAGTGAGGCTCAGCGAGGACTCTGCTGTCAGGAACACTAGCACTAGAGGAGAACCAGTCTCAGAATTAAGCAGCTGCAAATGGATATAGTGCCTGTGGCTTTGATACAAGAAGCCTGAAATTGCCACTGGATAGAGAAAAACAGAACCCAACTTGTCTTTCAAAAAAAAGTTGACTCTTTGGAGGGGAGTATGAACTTGGTCCAGCTATTTTCTCATAGCTTTTTGTTGCGATTTCAAAAGAAATACCTATTAAATAATTGACAAATGTGGACTTTTTTTCCGAAAACACGATCAATATTAATAGAGGGCTGATATCAATACATTCTTCAGAGAAAACAGCATTCCTGAAATCTAGAACTACATTGCATCAAACAAACTACCAGCCAGGTTCGGTCATAATTTGCTTTGCTAAAATGCCACAATTGGTGCAGTTAAACAGAATCAACAAAAACGATTCCGTATATAACAATAGGAACTGCACACAAGGAACCTTCTCTTTGCAACTAACCTTCTCACACAAGCTCTTTACATACAATTATGGACTTTTTTATAACCTTAGTCTTTGCTAAATTTGAATACCCTTGTTCCTTTTGCACAGTGTTTTAGCTTCATTCCTGCTGAAATATATCTGGCATGACAGGATGATAGCTGCTTTTGGTTAATGCACGGATGAGGAACTCTGTCTTTTCTGAGGCCTTTTGGACACACTTGGCAAATTGAGTATCTGTACTACATGGTGTAATGTTACTCAGGAACAAGGAATAAAAGGATCACATGACTGGAAGCCACACAAAACAACACTGGATCCTAGACCACAGATTCCTCACCCCTGCTTTGATCCAAGAGACACACATTTACCCAGCTAGTGAGTAAAGATTTCCACGGACTGCATTTGGAGCCTGCTCTGTGGCAGCTAACATACAGCACAGCTTCAGAGGGTCATAATCAATGAGCCAAAATGGAGAAAGTAGTATACAACAGTCAAATAATCTTTTTGAATGCTTTCAAGAGACAGCGTGAATTATAACTACAAGTTCTTGCAAGAGAGAACTCCACAGTCTCCTACTAGAGTAACAGTTTTCGAGGTCTAAAATATCAGCATGTGACGTGGTATCTCAAGAGTTGGAATGATTGCTGAGTTGCTCAGGAAAGTTGAAGTAAGGCCAACACTTTTGATTTGTTACATGGATTTTGCTCTAGAGCTGTGTGCTAGAACTAGAAAAAGTTTGTATGCAACTAGCAATTAGGAAGACTAAAGAATTGCTCTTTCTGGGCCTTCTCATATGATACATTTTGTTTAATGTCAGAACTTCAAAACCTGTGGCAACAAAAGTAGCCTGTTGTAATTAAAAGAGAGCAAATAACACCAGTCATGTCTGGCTAGCAACCTTTTCGTTTCAAAAGACCATGTTCAAACTGCAGAGATATAGCGGTGTTAGATATCCTCGGCTTAGTTCTGTGTGGAAAATATGTCTTGTTCTAAAAACATAATAACTACATTCAGCAGCGCTTTCAAGACTAGTGCTGAAGGAGATCTAGCATTTAATGAGTGCAGGGAAGACTGAGATGCATTTTAACTGAAGGTATGTAACTATGTGTTGGCTGTGTGTGGTTTCGACAGCTCTGCAAAAGTGGCTACAGCTTAAAAATTCACACTGGTAAATTTGCTATTGAGGCCCATATAGAAACCACAGCACAATGTAACACTGCATGACTTGACTGGGAGCTGAACACAGTGGACTAATTGCTAAATGCTTGTGCAAGGAGGTCTGAAACTAGACCAGCTACAAATGTTTGACTTGAAATGTTTGATGCTTTTGCTTTATGTTTCTTTAACAAATATTAAGTTACCTTAGGACAAAACATTTTTGGGAAGAATGACCTCGAAATGGTAAGACAGAAGGGAAATTCAGAAGCAGGTTTTTTAAGTGAAAACATCAGACAACATCATGCCTGACAAATTTGGTGGCCTTCTATGACAGGGCCACAGTGCTGGTGGATAGAGGAAGGGCGACTGACATAATCTACCTGGACATGTGCAAAGCCTTTGACACAGTCCCACGTGACATCCTTGTCTCTAAGTTGGAGAGACACGGATTTGACAGAAGGACCACTCGCTGGATAAGGAACTGGCTAAACAGCCACACTCAAAGAGTTGTGGTCAATGGCTCAATGCCCAAGTGGAGACCGGTGACAAGTCGTGTTCCGCAGGGGCTGGTACTGGGACCAGTGTTGTTTAACATCTTTGTTGGAGACATGGACAGTGGGATGGAGTGCACCCTCAGCAAGTTTGCCGATGACACCAAGCTGTGTGGTGTGGTGTGGTGTGGTGTGGTGTGGTGGACATGCTGGAGGGAAGGGATGCCATGGAGAGGAACCTGGACAGGCTTGAGAGGTGGGCCAATGCAAACCTCATGAA